>JAOWBW010001007.1:0-147209 GCA_026119855.1 Campanula takesimana
TTTTCGAGGATTGCTACTCCGATGACTCAGTTGACCCGGAAGGATGTACCGTTTGTGTGGAGTGAAAAGTGTCAAAGTAGCTTTGATGAATAAAGAGAGTGTTGTTCAAATAGATACTAGGTCCTAGAATTACTTAATCCCAATCATGTCTACACTTAGGGTCCCCCAATTTTATTAGAACCTTTTAAGGTGCCCTTAGGATCCTTTGTGATCAGCACAGGTGTATTTCAACTCTTCAACAAGACAAACCAGCAAGAGGAAGCAAATCAGCAGATCAGTTAACAAGTTGCCCGATCAACTCCATGCCGATCACTTGATACACAAGTTGCCGATCAACAACATGCCGATATAATAGACAGTCTGCACTGTCAGTCAGGTGACATCATTTCATTAAAGTCAACCTTGCTGATTGTCTCTATACTGTTTTATTATAAAGTATTTACTACTCTGTAATGATTCTACGCCGTCTGACACATAGCTACTTTTAGCTATATACTCTGTCTCTACTTGCTTTTGCAGGTAACCGGTTGAGACAAAGGGTCTTTACCCATCAGACTTTTAGGCACCGCGTATCTTCGCCATTAATGCCAAGGATACTGCATTAAATGCTCCTCACCTACCCAGCTGGAAATTCAAATGTTATCCTTCTTCAACAAGCTAAGACATTAACTCCTCCTATATATAGAGGACTCAGTGCATTGAAGAAGGTTGGTGATTTTAGTGCATTGAAGAAAATTGGTTGTTTGCAGCATCATTGAAGCTCAAACATTCCTTGTCCAGATAATCATTAGATCATTTAATAGGACATACACTTGTGCACAAACTCTACAACACTGTTAGTATTCCCGAACTAGATTTTTAAGGAATACGTTGTCTGAGTTTCACACACACCACCTGAGTGAGATAAGTTCTTTTGAACTTGCCGCTTAAATACACTTGGTCAGATATTTGCTTTACGATTCATTAAACTATCTCTAGAATTTAGTCTTTGTATCCGGCAAAGCCGCTCTTGTAAAACTAGGGATATTTAATAGTGCTCTTAACCCAAATCCAAGTTCTGACCAACTGGTAGAGGACGTAGCAGTATTTACACTGTGAACCTCTCCAAATCTCTGTGTCCTCTGTTACTTACTGTCCTTGCCGGTTGGAACTCTATCACCGGCAAATCATCATTACTGTTCTTGCTGACTCATCATCATTTCCATTGACCAATCTCTTGAAACTGCATTAACTTTAGAAACTACTTTGTGTTTATTAAACCAAGCTCTCAAAACTTTTTATAAACTGATTTTTGTGAGTTAAAACAAGTCATATCTTCTCCCTGCGCTTACTGATAATAGTTTGCAATCTGATAAGTGACTTTGCATTTATAAAAGTGTTTCTTTGAAAAAGTTTTAATTAGGCTATTCACACCCCCCCCCCTCTAGCCTATTTTCCTACCAATTGGGGCCTAACAATTGGTATCAGAGCTTGGAATTTGAAAGAATTTCCAAGCTTTGCAGCTTGTTTGCCGATACCATGGCAGGAAAAATCATGCAGTCATTCAACATCACCACCATTCCGTTGTTGAATGTCAACGAGTTTGGTGTCTGGAAATCTCGTATGATAAGTATATGAACTCAATCGATGACCGGTTGATGAGGGTCATAGAAGGTGGTCCATCATTCCGTAAAAGTTTCAACCACCTACAGACCTATTCCCTCCACTCCGCTGACACAACATGCTGATCGAGAAACTGAACAGGAAACCCATGTTCAGATTGATGAAACTTTGATTGAGAAACCCAGAGAGGAATGGACCGACGACGACAAACTTTCTGCTGGCCCTAGATGGAAAAGCATGCCACATTATCTCATGTGGATTGGATGACAAGCATACAAACTTATTGACTTGTGCTCCACGGCTCAAGAATGCTGGAACAAGCTCCTTGCATACTTTGAAGGTGACGAGCAGGTGAAGGACAACAGACTCTACGACTGCATTGCTGAGTTTGAATCCTTCAAGAAACAAGATGGTGAATCACTAAGGAGTGCCTACGACAATTTTGCGAGGTAAGTAATTTATGTGCTTCATTAGGTAAAGTTTATACTATGAAAGATCTTAATATTCGTTTTCTAAGTTCTTTGGGAAATGAGTATCATACTAAGGTCACCGCTGTTAGAGAAGTGAGAGACTTAAACAAGACTTCTATTCAGAATCTTGTGTCTAGTCTATTTCTGTATGAGAGAGAACTGCAAAAACTTAACGTTCTCGACAAAAATTTCAAAAACTTGTCTCTATCAGCTCAGTCACAGATATCCTTTCCTTCAAACAAATTCCCTCCTATAGATCCACCTCAACATCCTGCAGTTCCAATACCCATGAAATAACCTCAGAAAAACCTATGGAAGAAGACGAATTTGCCGCCTTCGCTAGGAACTACAAAAGGTTTAAAGACTTCAAAAGGATGCAGAAAGGAAACTACCAGCAACCAAAATCCTTCACACCACCATTTCAGAAACCAGCAAGCTACAATAAACCCTCTACTAGTGCTACCGATGGAAAGAACAAACAAAGGTGATCTGGTCTGCTTCAACTGCAGAAAACCTGGTCACTTTGCTTCTAAATGTCCTCAACCAAAATATGAATACATGAGGAAGTCATTCAACCAGAGACATCCTAAGTCTAGAAGCTTTGTTGCCGATGAAAGCACAGAAAAGGCTGCTTGCCGGTTTGGTGTGAAACTGATTCCGATGAAGATGCCGATGAAGATGAAGATGCCGATGTAAGTTTTGTCGCCCTAGATTTGGAAGATGCCGATGTATCATCCTTGCCGACTCCAGTCTACCGAGATCCATCTCCACCAAGAACTCCAGTCAAAGAAGAATCTGCTGGAAGACCTCAACCACACTTCAAAGAAATAAGTGTCAAAGCTGAAAACCCATATGGATACAAAGTACACCAGTGGGAACCTCACTCTATGGCCAGTGTAACTCTTCTCAATTCACCACCAACAAATCAAAATCCTTACCGATGACCAGAAAACTATTATTCAATGAACATCTAGCATTGCCAAAAACATATCAAAACCCATCTCTTCCCTACCTGACTTCTCTCCTGGACCCATTGCCTCTGCTCCTAAAATTTTGGCTGATCCTTGTCCTGAAATATCCAAAGCTGAAATGATAGAGACAATGGATGAACTTTTTATCGATCATGAGAAGCTGAGTAGCGTTCATAAAGTGATGGCTGCTGATTTCAAAAGAATTTCTAACGAGAATAGCTCGCTTATGTCTGAACTTTCAGTTCTCAAAAGACACGAGCTTGAGTCTACTTCTTTAAAGAAAGAAAACCTGGATCTCAAATGCCAAGTAGCAGTATTGATAGCTCAGATCGAAGATCTTGTGAAAAGAACAATCATCTCTCAAGGATTGTTGATTCTTACACAAAATCTAGAGTTGCTGTTGAAACTATCCTACAGACCCAAATGTCATATAAGGACCAATCTGGGTTAGGATTTGATTCCAGCAGCAGTAGCTCTACTGAAACTTGTGCTACCGAGAAAAAGGATGAGAAAGTTGAATGTAGTCCTGTTAACTCAGTGCATAAGGATGCTAAGCAATATACAGTGCTGTGGCAATGAAGTATCCTAAGAACCAGAACAAAAGGAATGATAAGCACAAACAAAGATATGTTAAGGTTGCTGATACTGAGTCTGCCGATAACGGTATTCTTGGTGAATACATCAGCAGAGCAAGTGCTGCCGATCTGACCTCCTCTGCTGCCGATGGACAAGTGCCTAAAAAGGTAACTGCCAAAGGTAAACAGAATGGAAAGAAAGGCAACACTGGCACCTTTAAACATACTAAGTTTGTGCCTGCTCAATTCCCTAGTTCTGCCGATGCACCGACTAAACAGAATGATATTCTACCGACTCCACAGCCTATCAGTCAAGTGAGATGTTCTAATTGTTTTGATTATGGTCACAAGGCTCATGAATGCCTCTTGAAGCATCTATCTGGACCCACTGAGGTTACATCCTCTAGTGGTGGCCAGATGTGGTTGCCAAAGAGGAACTAACCCTCGGACCCATGAATAAGGGGGACCATAAGCATACCGTTTTATTTCAGGAATGCTTCATGGCCTCAACTGGTGCAAGCAAGGATTTGTGGATTCTAGATAGTGGCTGCTCAAGACATATGACAGGATTTGCAGATCTTCTTGCCGATACTATCGAAGCATCAGGTCCCCCAGTAGTGTTTGGTGATAATGCCAGAGGAAAAATCGTCGGTATAGGTACCATCAAGAGAGGTGCAGTTACTGTACAGAAGGTCTCTCTAGTGGATGGTCTGAAACACAACCTTCTATCAATATCACAATTCTGTGATAAAGGAATGCAATGCGTATTTACTACTTCCAGTTGCTATGTGAAAGACATTGCTTCCAATGAGACTCTTCTCACTGCCAAACGTAAAGGTAACATTTATGCAGTAGACTTAAGTGCTATTACTGGTGTTGCTAATGTTTGTTTTGTAGCTAAGAACATCAGTGAGAACTCATGGCTATGGCACAAGAGACTCAGTCACTTGAACTTCAAATATCTATCCAAGCTTGCCGGTTCAAATCTTGTTAACGGTCTGCCTCAAGTGTCTGCTGATCAAGCAAAGAAATGCAAGGCCTGCCAGCTTGGAAACAACATAAGTCATCTTTCCGAAGCAAGCCCTGCATGTCAACTTCTAAGTGCCTCCAATTGCTACATATGGATCTATTTGGCCCCACATCTACAGCAAGTATCGGGGGAAGTAGATACACCTTGGTTGTAGTAGATGATTTCTCTAGATATACTTGGGTGGAAACCTTCAGTCACAAAGATGACACCTATGCTGTTGCCACCAAGTTATTCAGACTACTACAAACTCAGAAAGAAAGCGATATCATCAGTATGAGATCAGACAACGGCACTGAATTCAAGAACAATGGTATTGCTCAGTACTGTGATGATCATGGTATAGACCACAACTTCTCAGCTGCCGGTACACCACAACAAAATGGTGTTGTTGAGAGGAAGAACAGAACTCTCATTGAAGCTGGTAAGACCATGATTGCCGAAGCCAGGCTGCCGAAGTACTTTTGGGCTGAAGCGATCAATACAGCCTGCTTCACCCAGAACAGATCTCTAATCAACAAATTCCATAACAAGACTCCTTATGAACTCTGGAGAGGCAGAATTCCCAACATTGGATTCTTCAAGATATTCGGCTGCAAATGTTACGTGCTATACAATGGAAAAGAGCACAGAGGTAAATTTGATGAGAAAGCTGATGAAGGAATCTTTGTTGGATACGCTAAACACAGTAAGGCCTTTCGAGTTTTCAATAAGAAACTTTTGAAAATTGTTGAATCTGTTCATGTAACCTTTGATGAATTTGATTTGTTAGAGTCTGACAAGGCTCCAAATAGTACTAATGTGTCTAGTGCTCATGAGACAGGTGAATCCAGTAATACTAATCCTGCAGATCAAGTACCAGCTGCTGATCCAGTCATTTCAGCAGAAGAATCAGCAGATGCTCCGTATTTTCCTTCATCAGCAGAACCAAACCTGCTGATGAATTTCATAATCCGTTTGCCGATGCAAACTCTGCTGATCATCCTGAAGACAGATCTAGCCCTCAACCAATTTCTGTTATAAGACCTATTCCTCCAAGCTTTCATCCACCTCTCACTCAAAGTTCTTCTCCTACACCTTCTGCTGATCTTGATCCTCCTCTAGAATCCTTACAACAAGAATCAGTAAGACAAGATGTGCCGAGAGAAGTCAGAACTGTTCGTGATCATCCATTAGAAAATGTGATTGGTGATGTCTTTGGTCCCAGATTAACTAGGAACCTTAGTAGAGCATTTGCTGAAAGCCTTTTCTCATCTGCTATGGTCTCCATATAGAACCAAGAAGACTGAAGAAGCTCTTGCCGATCCTGGTTGGGTTGAAGCCATGCAAGAGGAACTGAATCAGTTTGAAAGATGCAAAGTATGGGAACTTGTGCCAAGACCAACTTCTCAGCAAGTTATTGGTACTAAGTGGGTTTACAGGAACAAATTGGATGAAGCTGGGAAAATCATTAGAAACAAAGCAAGGTTAGTTGCTAAAGGCTACCGTCAAGAGGAAGGAATCGACTACGATGAGACATTTGCTCCTGTTGCAAGATTGGAAGCTATAAGACTTTTCTTAGCCTATGCTGCCTTCAAGGAATTCAAACTATATCAAATGGACGTGAAAAGTGCCTTCCTGAATGGAGAACTCCAAGAACTAGTCTATGTTGAACAACCACCAGGTTTTGAGGACTCCAAGAAGCCTGATCATGTCTACCGATTGAAGAAAGCACTCTATGGCTTAAAGCAAGCTCCAAGAGCATGGTATGAAACCCTTTCTAAGTTCTTACTTAGCGATGGCTTAGGCTTCACTCGAGGTAAAATCGATACTACTTTATTTGTTGCCAAGCATAAGGGTCATTCATTGTTTGTTCAAATTTATGTCGATGATATTATTTTTGGTTCCACTAACGAATCCCTTTGCAAGAGATTTGAGAAACTGATGCAGAGCAAGTTCGAGATGAGCATGATGGGTGAACTAACATATTTCCTTGGACTGCAAGTCAAACAAACCCATGAAGGAATATTCATCAGTCAAGCCAAGTATGCCAAAGAACTTATCAAGAAGTTTGGCTTTGACAATGCTCACTCTCAAAGCACACCGATGGGCACTAACATTCATTTAGATAAGGATGAGTCTGGTAAGAAAGTAGACATGACTGTCTACCGAGGTATGATAGGCTCACTCCTCTATCTTACTGCCAGTAGACCAGATATTATGTTTGCTGTTTGTGTTTGTGCCAGGTTTCAAGCTGACCCTAGGGAATCCCATTTGCAGGCTGTAAAACGTATTATTAAATATTTATGTGGCACTGCTAACCTTGGATTATGGTATGCAAGAGATTCATCTTTCAATCTTATAGGTTATTCAGATGCAGACTTTGCAGCTTGTAGGGTGACCAGAAAGAGTACAAGTGGAACTTGCCAATTTCTTGGTGATAGATTGGTGTCTTGGTCCTGTAAGAAGCAAGCATCAATTTCCACTTCCACTACTGAAGCTGAGTACATAGCTGCCGGCAGTTGCTGTTCACAGATTCTATGGATGAAGCAGCAGCTGGTTGACTATGAAGTACCATCTCAAATAGTCCCATCTATTGTGACAACCAATCAGCAATTTCAGTATCAAACAATCCGGTCATGCATTCCAAAACCAAGCACATAGACATCAAATACCACTTCCTGAAGGAACATGTTGAAAAAGGGAATGTTGTGCTGCTCAAAGTCCATACCGATTTCCAAAGAGCAGACATACTAACAAAGTCCCTTGGATCAGAAAAGATTTGAATTCCTCAGAGGTGAATTAGGTATGATTGATTTTTATGGTTAAAATTGCGCTAACTTCGCTACTTGTGATAGTCTGCCGATCAAATCAGCAGAGCATCAAATTATCTTGCCGACTACGAACATGCCGACAAAATCTTACCGATCGAAAATTTTGTCAAAATCATCTTGCCGATTCTATCTATATATCTTGCCGATTCAATATCTTGCCGATTCAATCATTTTGCCGATTCAAGCTATCTTGCCGATTCAATTATCTTGCCGATTAATGAAATCAAATCAGCACGTCTCTGCAAAAGTTAAGATTCCTGACACATGACGTAAGCAATCAAATCAAAGGTACATCGGTCACACTTTCTCCCTGACACGTGTGTGTACCTTTCTTATCCAAAATCGTGTCAAGATGTATTCCATTTAATGCGATACATCAGCAGGTAAACAGGTCATCATCACTTCTATTTTATTTTTGACTAATTTACCCTTTCTCCCTCTTACTTTTAACTGTTCACCTTACCGATTTGTGTGCGCATTAATTTTTGCGTGCGCACGGTCTCCGAGACAAAAGGTACAGTTATTTCTCTCCCTTGCCCTTTCATATTCTCTCTCTCCCCCATAACATATATAACGCCTTTCAAAATTCCATTAAGCTCTTTCTCCGCCATTTTTCTCTCTGCTCTCTATTCTCTCTATCTCTCCTCTTTCCAGATTACCAATTCATCGTTTTATTTGTTCATCTATTCATAATCTGGTAAGTGTTAATGTTTATTCTCTGCTCATTTCTAATCATCTATGGTTTGATTTGTCTTTATTTCTAACATTGAGAGTTATTTGAGTAATTTTGCAGACAATGTCCGGTGAAAAAGATATCTACGGAGGCTATGTTGACTCCGACTACTTCAACGACGAAGCCGACGGGGTTTTCTTGAAGAATCTTCTTATTGGGTCCTTGCTTGATTCGTTCATCACCCATCAGGAGTTAGTTCAGTATTTGTGGATCTTGTCAAAGAATTCTTCACCAACTCTTCAGTTGTCCGCGCTCGTGCTGATTCCTCCGTTATCGTCTCCATCAATTCTACTGTTTTGGGCGTGCAGATCTCTATTTCTCCCTCTTCTATCTCTGAAGTTTTTCCCAATCTTGGAATGAAGGGTTGAGTGCTCTAGTTGATGAGCAGGAACTGGATAAGGCTTGGATTATCATGAGAGGTGCTGGCACAAGGCTTAGTGGCACTAATCATCTGAAGATTCATTATCCCCGAAGATACTATGCTTTGGCTGAGATAGTTGATAGATGTCTCATTTGCCGATCTGGATCCCACAGCAATATTACTGATGTGCAATTTGAAGCTATGGCCGCCATTGTTCTGCAGATTGAGTTCAACTGGTGTGCCTACATATTCAGGATTATCGCTACGGCTGCTGATAAGTGGGCTTCTGACAGATTGAAGAACAAGGCCAATCCTGGAAAAGGATGCCATTATCTGTTGATAAGTATGATTCTGAGGAGAAATGCCAATGTAGTGGCTGCCGATCGCTTTCCATCCAGCTTGCCTTTCAATAGGTTGAAGTTCTTTGATGCTAAGGATTGGAAAAGGATTTCAAAGAATGCTTCCAGTGCCGATGCCCCTTCTGTTGCTCCTGCACCTGTTGTTTCTAAAAGGAAGAAAAAGGCAAAGACCATTCCTTCAGTTGCTTCTCAATCAGCAGCAGTCTCTACTCCTGCTACTTCAACAGATAGGATTCTTGCCGATTCTACTCCTGGTGCTCCAAAGAAAGGAAACTGATAAAGGTTGCCGATCAAGTGGTGACAAAGAAGGTGAAGCTTGCCGATGAAGTTCCTTCTTCCACTATTCCTCCTGCTGATCCCAGAGCTAAGCTAATTAGGTTTGCCCCTGCTCATCTTGCCGGTGCTTCCCTATCTACCGATCCTGCTGTCAAGGTTGAAATTCCTGATGAAGAATTCACTGATGACTTTGCCGATGGCAAAAGTATTGAGGATGTCATTGAGAAGCTCAAGTCTCAGACTCCTAGGAAATGCGCTCCAATCAGAAACCCAACCTTCCACACCTTCTACAAGAATCCTTGGTCCTTCACCAACAAGGTCTTGAACAAGAAATGGGTCTTTCCGATTGACCATCTGCCTCCCTTTATTCGTCGTCTTCTTCAGTTTCATGAAGAGATGAAAGACACTGTCACTCCCGGAAATCCTGCTGATTATGTTGATCAAAGGAGTTTGGACAGACGGACTGATATGTGGAAAGAGAAGTTTGTACCTCTATCAAAGTTCAAGCAGTTGAAAGAGGCTGAACTAAAGCTCAATTTTGGTCGGTATTTTGAATTCCTACCACTTTCCTGGAACCAGATCTATCTCTTTCAAGACAGAATTAGACAAGATATGATGGTTCAGGATGTATGGATTATCTACGCCAGGACTTTTAATCAGCTCTCTCAATTCACAGAGTTTGATCCTTATCAGATAGGCAGAATGGAGAATAATGAAGATCTTCTGACCTACAATGATGACGAGGCTCCTGCTGACAGTCCTCTCAATGCTCACTTCTTCAGATCAGTCAAGAAAGTCACTATGGACTTGATTGACAAATCCAATGAATTTCTGCTGAAGCAAGATGCCGATCGCCTAGCTGCCGAAAATCTTGCCGATCCATTTGCTCAAGCTCCTTCTCCCAGCAGCAGCAAGACTTTATCTGATGCCGATGTTCATTCTGCCGATGATGTAGATGCTGCTGATAATTCTTTTATTGCCGATGGTGACTCTGCTGACGGTGATTCTGATGCTGATAATGATGATGGTGCTGATTTGTTTGGTGATTTGGTTTGTGCTCACAAAGCTGCTGCTGACTCTCCTTCCACTTCAGTTACAACAGATAGTGACAAGATGCCAATCAGAACTGTCATGGCTAAAGCTTCCACTGCTGAAGTCTATGCAGAATCTGTACTTGAGGGTGATAGTAGTGTTGAAGGAAGGCATTCCGGTGATTCTATAGTGGAATTTCATGTTGAGCAAACTTCAGACACTCAACCTCTGATGGGTCTATCTGCCGACCTTGCTGCTCCAGTTGAGACAACTATGGACACTCAACAGTTGGATGTATCTGTTTCAGGAGGAGAACTTGCTGAAAAAAGTGACTAATGAGACAACTGCTGACACTCATCTTACTGAGAAAACTACAGACACTCAGTTAATATCAGTCACCCCTGAAATACAGATTGTTCCTCCTACTGGAATCAAGGAGGTTGTGGAGTTGGGAGGAGGTGCTGATGATAGTACTCCTAATATTGATGCTGACATTGCTGCTAGTCTACAGTTTGAAGAGATTCTTCATCAGCCTTTGTTCAGCTTGCCGTCCGTTATCATCCCTCTCTTACCGGCTCCTGCTGCTGCTCATGCCGATGTAGATCATGCTGATGAAGCTGATCCTGTTGCTGCTCGTGCCGATATAAATCATGCCGATGAGATAGATCCTGCTGATTACATGGTGGTTGGAGAACAAGCCTTTGTTGATCCTGATGCTGTTGATACTTCTCCACCACCCAGCTATGATTATTTTCTCAATGGGAAGGATATGATGTGCTCCAACTGGTACACTTCCAATGCATCTATCCCCTCCAACAAATTTGGACAGCCTCTCTTCTCTGTTCATCCAAGGTTATCCTTCAAGTATACCTTAGGCAAATGTCCACTCCCCTTCGGCAAAGACCACCCTCATGTCACCAAGCATAAATTCTCTCCAGGAGGTTCTACCAGTGATAGTCCAATCTATCTTCCCTGGATTCTCAATGATGATGACATTGTTCGTACAAAGGGAAAGACTCCTCGGATTTCTAGACTTAAGAAGAAAGTGGTCTATGATCCAATTCGATCTAGACCAGGACAGATAAAGATAGAGGTGAATTACCCTTCCCGGCCCTTCTCCAACTGAAGTGTGCATACTACAAATGGATGGATGAGAAGCTGCTTGATGATCAATGATCTGCTGACTGACATCATTGAAGTTAGGCATACCAATCCTCGTGGCCTCTTTATTTAATCAAGTCTGCCGCTTTGGCTATGACTCTGCCATTATTCCATCCTCGTCAGCGTGCCGATCATCTAGTCTATACCTCAAGGCTGATGAATGCCGGGTTAATGACTATGATTCTTGAAGGTCGTGCTTACTTGAACTTAATCTTGGCTACCTTCCTTTCACTTGAAGACAGTGGCATGTTTCTGCTGCCGACTGATCGTGCCGTTATAGTTCATCCTGCTTTTCCTTTGCCGATCTGTCGTGCCGATGATTCTGATGATCTCATTGTCTCAACTTTTGTCCCTACCGATTTCTTCTCATCTGCTGATGATGCTGCCCTTCAATGGTTCTTACTTATTCCGGCTGCTCCTGTTCCTCCCTCTCCATCTCAGCCGATCTTGATCTCCTCTGATGATGAGATGATGACTGATGATGTGCTTATTGAAGATGCTGATCTGAATAATGAAGATTTTATCCCTTCAATAGTGCTCCCGACGTCTGCCAGTATTTTCCAGCCTACCATCGTCAACAGTCTGTATGAGTATTTGAAGTTTAGTGAAAGCGATTTCACAAATCAGCAAGTGCCTGCCACTCGTGCTGATGTTGGTGATATGGCTCTTTCTGTTGGTGACCTGGTTAAGGATGTTCATAAAGACCTGGTTAAGCGTCTACGTAAGTCCAATCAGGAGGAGGAGAATACTCTGGTTAAAGAATTGAAAGCTCTCCTTGCTGACAGAGACGAGCGTATTATGGCTCTTTCTGAATCCTTGGGGACAACTCATAACATTCAACAGAATCTTGTTGATAATCAGAGGCTGCAGATAAGAGATATGGGAAGACTTGAAACAGAATTGTCTAAGACCAAAGCTGCCCTTGCCGAAGCTAATCTGAAGATAGCTGCTCTTGAAGCCAACAACAAGATGCTGTCTGAAAGATTGGAAAGTGCGCAGAGAAGACAGAGCAAAGCAAAGAGGAAAGCTGAAAGAAAAGAAGAAAGAGCAAGGAAGAAGGCTAGGAAGACTGAATCTACAAGGACTCAACTCCAGCAGCAGATCCCAAGATTTCTGATCCTCCAGCTGCTGATCCTTGAGTCACATAGCCTATGATGTAGATATCTTATTGAAGACCTTCACAGACAAATTTCTTTGCTTATAAAATTTTTATTGTGCTAATATGTTTTTCTTATATTTGTGTTGTTATCTGCATTATTCTGTGCTATTTCCTTTTGCAGATCATCACTCTTGCCGATTCCTTGAAACGGCTTCACCATTTATTTTGGTGAATCCACCTTTTGCATTAGACATCTAGTGTGACTTACCTTAGGATTTGGTTATACCTAGATATCCTTAGAATCTTTTCCCTAAGATAAGTGATGTCTTTAGCTTTAAGGGTGATTGGACTTAAGTAATTAGGAGGAGATTGTTGTTCAAATAGATACCTAGGTCCTAGAATTACTTAATCCCAATCATGTCTACACTTAGGGTCCCCCAATTTTATTAGAACCTTTTTAAGGTGCCCTTAGGATCCTTTGTGATCAGCACAGGTGTATTTCAACTCTTCAACAAGACAAACCAGCAAGAGGAAGCAAATCAGCAGATCAGTTAACAAAGTTGCCGATCAACTCCATGCCGATCAACTTGATACACAAGTTGCCGATCAACAACATGCCGATATAATAGACAGTCTGCACTGTCAGTCAGGTGACATCATTTCATTAAAGTCAACCTTGCTGATTGTCTCTATACTGTTTTATTATAAAGTAGTTTACCTACTCTGTAATGATTTCTACGCCGTCTGACACATAGCTACTTTTAGCTATACTCTGTCTCTACTTGCTTTTGCAGGTAACCGGTTGAGACAAAGGGGTCTTTACCCATCAGACTTTTAAGGCACGCGTATCTTCGCCATTAATGCCAAGGATACTGCATTAAATGCTCCTCACCTACCCAGCTGGAAATTCAAATGTTATCCTTCTTCAACAAGCTAAGACATTAACTCCTCCTATATATAGAGGACTCAGTGCATTGAAGAAGGTTGGTGATTTTAGTGCATTGAAGAAAATTGGTTGTTTGCAGCATTCATTGAAGCTCAAACATTCCTTGTCCAGATAATCATTAGATCATTTAATAGGACATACACTTATGCACAAACTCTACAACACTGTTAGTATTCCCGAACTAGATTATTTTAAGGAATACGTTGTCTGAGTTTTCACACACCCACCTGAGTGAGATAAGTTCTTTTGAACTTGCCGCTCAAATACACTTGGTCAGATATTTGCTTTACGATTCATTAAACTATCTCTAGAATTTAGTCTTTGTATCCGGCAAAGCCGCTCTTGTAATAGACTAGGGATATTTAATAGTGCTCTTAACCCAAATCCAAGTTCTGACCAAACTTGGTAGAGGACGTAGCAGTATTTACACTGTGAACCTCTCCAAATCTCTGTGTCCTCTGTTACTTACTGTCCTTGCCGGTTGGAACTCTATCACCGGCAAATCATTACTGTTCTTGCTGACTCATCATCATTTCCATTGACCAATCTCTTGAAACTGCATTGAACTTTTAGAAACTACTTTGTGTTTAAACCAAGCTCTCAAAACCTTTTTATAAACTGATTTTGTGTGAGTTAAAACAAGTCATATCTTCTCCGCTGCGCTTACTGATAATAGTTTGCAATCTGATAAGTGACTTTGCATTTATAAACGTGTTTCTTTGAAAAAGTTTTAATTAGGCTATTCACCCCCCCCCCCTCTAGCCTATTTTCCTACCAATTGGGCCTAACAAAGAGATTAACTACGGCTCCTATTCTTGCGTTACCAAATGGAAATGACGATTTAGTAATTTACAGTGATGCTTCGAAAGAGGGTTTGGGTTGTGTTTTGATGCAGAATGGGAAAGTAATTGCTTATGCTTCGAGGAAGTTGACCCCCAGTGAACAGAATTACCATACTCATGATATGGAGTTGGCTGCGATAGTCTTTGCGTTGCATAAGTGGAAGCATTACCTATATGGAGCGAAGTTTGAGATTTTTACCGATCACAAGAGTTTAAAATACCTCTTCTCTCAAAAGGAATTGAACAACCGTCAGCGTAGGTGGATGGAGCTTTTAAAGGATTATGATTGCACCATTTCCTACCATCTGGGCAAAGCAAATGTGGTAGCTGATGCGATCAGTCGAAAGTCTTATGTGGCATCAATGATGATTCGTGAATGGAAATTGCTAGAGGATGTTCGAGATTGGTGTCCTCGCGAGTCGAGGCGTGGGACGATTTTTGCGAATATTAGGGTATCTCCGACCCTAATTCAACAAATAAAGGATACTCAGAAGGATGACCCAAAGATGAAGAAGATTATGGATAATGCTCGAGATAGACAGTATGTGGACTTCCAGCTTGACTCCGAGGGAGTGTTGACTTACCGTAGCAGATTGTGTGTGCCGAATATCAGTGGGATTAAACAGGGAGTTCTTGATGAGGGTCACAAATCCCGGTATACCATTCATCCCGGGAGTACGAAGATGTATCAGGATTTAAAACAGCAATTTTGGTGGGTTAACATGAAGAGGGAAATCGCGGATTATGTGTCGAAGTGTTTGACCTGTCAACAAGTTAAAGCAGAGCATCAGAGACCCGCAGGTCTACATCAGCCTCTTGAGATACCTGAGTGGAAGTGGGAACACATTACGATGGATTTTGTAACCGGACTACCCAGGACTCGAAGGAGGTTCAATGCAGTTTGGGTGATTGTGGATAGGTTGACTAAATCTTCTCATTTCTTACCCGTTGACATTTCCTATTCAATGGAGAAACTTGCGAATTTGTATATTCATGAGATTGTCAGATTGCATGGTGTTCCAGTTAGTATCGTGTTAGACAGAGATCACAGGTTTACATCCCGATTTTGGCAAGCATTCTTTGGGTACCGATTTGAGGTTTAGCACAGCATTTCATCCTCAGACTGACGGTCAGTCTGAAAGAACCATTCAGATTCTCGAGGATATGTTACGGGCTTGCACAGTTGACTTTCCAGATTCGTGGGATACCCATCTACCGCTTGCAGAGTTCGCCTACAATAATAGTTATCAGTCGAGTATTCAGATGGCACCGTATGAGGCTTTGCATGGGAGGAAATGTCGGTCACCTATTTGTTGGGACGAGGTTGGTGAAGCAAAACTTTGGGGTGTTGACATGGTTCAGGACTCGGTGGAAAAGGTTAAAATTATTCGGGATCGATTGAAGACGGCCCAGAGTCGACAGAAGAGCTATGCCGATCATCGAAGACGAGATCTTAGTTTTCAGACCGGAAACTTCGTGTTCTTGAAGGTGTCTCCGAAGGTTCGTATTAAAAGGTTCGGTAAGAAGGGTAAATTGGCTCCGAGGTTTGTTGGACCGTTTGAGATTTTGGGGAAAGTGGGACTTCTAGCATACCGTCTTACGTTACCATCTTCTTTGGACCGGTTACATAATGTTTTTCACGTTTCCATGCTTCGGAAGTATGTTCATGATCCATCTCACGTGTTGCCGAGGGTACCGGAGGATATAGAGCCTGATATGACCTACGAGGAACGACCGGTTCGGATTTTAGATACCAAAGTCCAAGAGTTGAGGAGCAAAAACATTCCGTTGGTTAGAGTTCTTTGGAGGAATCATAATGTTGAAGAATCGACGTGGGAGCTTCGTGATGAGATAGAGAGGAAATATCCGTGGCTTTTTAATTCGGGTAAGTCTCGTTAAAATTCGGGTCGAATTTTCTTTAAGGGGGAGTGAATGTCACGACCCGAAAACCCGCCTCTATTTTCTAATAATAAATATCTAATTATTTATATATTTCTTATTTAATTGTTTAAATTATTATTAATTAATAATTTATGTGTGCATTTTATGTGTTCTAATAATTTATGCCTAGCATTTTATTTAGGGCATTTGTGCTAGTGTAGTATTATTTTGGTCTTAGTGGGTAGTAGAAAATTAGTTTGGGTTATATGTTAGTATGGGTGAGGGGGCCTAAGTGTAAGTTTTTAAATAATTTTAACTACTCCCTCTGTCACGACCCGAAAACTAGGCTCTATTTTATTAGTAATAAATAATTATTATTTATTTAATTGCTTATTTATTTAAATTATTAATTATTTAAATATTTATGTGTGCACTTTATGTGTCATAATAAATTATGACTAGCATTTTATTTGGGTCATTTGTGCTAATGTAGAAGTGTTGAGTCTTATTTGTTAGTGGGGAGTTTGTTTGTAGAGAGTAGTAGTAAGGGAGGGGTCTAAGTGTAAGTTTAGTTTTAATCTTCTCCCTACTCCCTCTATTTCTCCCTCACCCCATTCACTTTCCAGCCATTTTTCTCTCTCTCTAGCTCATTGGGTAAGTTTTTCTTCCTCTCACTTCTCTCTTCATTTCCATCATCTTCCTCTCATTATTTCTCATTTCTTAAAACATGAAACATGTTTAGATCGTCGATAGGATCGTAGGAAGCCAAGAAATTTCGAGTTCCGTCACCTTTGAGAAAATCCGGGTAAGTTACTTTTCCCCCATTTTAATGCTAAATTGTTCATATCATGTTTATATTATGCTTGATGTGTTATATTTGAAGTTTGGTTGAATTTGGAATTTATTTGGAATTTATTTTGAGTTTTGGTCAAAAGTGGTGATTTTAGGAATGTTGGGTTTGAATCTTGATCTTGGTTGATAAATGGTATTATTTGAGTCCCCATTCTAGTTATAAGTTGTTTTGGGTTCATCTTTATGCTTGGTGGAAGGTTGATTATGTTTGATTTTGGTTGTAAAATTGAAATGGGTAAGAAAATTGGTAGAAACCCAGATTTTGGCCGGATTTCGTCCCTCCGGGCAAGGAGGCGCGCGCACCATGTTTTGGGTGGCGCGCGCACCCTTTTCTGCTTCGAAATCGCAGCCTTCTGACCTTAGGAGGCGCGCGCATCACTTTTTATGGAGGCGCGCGCATCCCTCTTTTTCCAGTTTGTCCGTTTTTCGTTCGATCTTCCGGAGGCCATAACTTTCTCATCCAGACTCCGTTTTAGGCGTGTAAACTATCGTTTCGAAGCTCTCTTCGAGTACTAAAATATGGTATAGGTTGTTCAGTTAAGTTATAAGTTTTATACTTCGGGATTTTATTGGGTGTTTGGGCATCTTATGATGTGTTCGTGGTTGTTCCAATCGAATTGATTTTCGAGTAAGACTTGGTATAGGTTTTAGGCGATGCCCCATAGTACCTAGAGGGTTGTTGTGGAACACCAAGGTGTAGGGTTTAGTCCGGTCGTGATCATGTTCTAAAGATTAACCTTTTTGATTCGTTTGGAGGTTTGGGATTGGTTCGTTAAGGACGAAGGTAAAGCGTGTATTGGCCATTGGGTACTTACGGTTTGATTAACCTTAAAGTGTATTCATTCTGATTCCTACTTTGGAATTTCAGGTGTGATGAGATGGTTGAGTTCATAGTCCTAGTACATCTTTATGAGTAAACGTTTAGGATAATTTTGGGTTATAGTCGTTGTACTATTTGTGAGCGACCGTTTGGGTTGTGTTCTTTATGATTAACTCGTGGGTATCATATTTGGAATGTATCTGGTATGGTTTCTCTTTATGAAATTACGGTATTCTAATAATCATTGTTGTTGTGCTCTTTATGAGAAATTCCGTTTATCGTTGTTGTGCTCTCTTATGAGAAACTTCTTGTGTTCGTTGTTGTTGAACTCTTCATGAGTAATCGTTTGCATCTTTATGGTGATTAATTGGTGTGGTTCCCTACTTTGGAACCTTAAGTTGTTATTCATGCTAAAATATTATTACTTAGCATTTAATTAGAAGCCCAGCTGGCATATTTGTTGCATCGGGCGATGGGAAGGATTATAATGGCAAAGCCAAGTCCATTATAATGTTGACCATTGTTTTGCCCCCTTCTTTACCCCTTCTCCAGATTGGCCTTGGAAAGGATAAGTCAGCGTTCCTTTGTGAATGCATCTGGCTAACGGGCATGACTTTGTGTCATGGTCCTTGTCCTTTGTGACACTTCATTTGGTTACTGGTTCCGGTACCGGGGTTTTCTCTTCGAGCTTTCATGCTGCTATGAAGATGTTGATTGTTGATTATTGAAGCTGCGCAGCGATCCTTTATTTGGATGTTCCAGTTCGGAAAACCTTGGCTATGTATCCACTTATGAGTGTTTATTTCATCTTTATGTGTTGCATGATGAGCTGGTCGTTATTTCCAACCGGTATGGGACGGTTGGCGATAGGGAGCCTCTCATTTGTTGTTATATGTTTATTTATATGATTGATTATTGGATGTTACTGTTTGACAGCATGTCACTTATTATTCCGCTGCTATCTGTCATATGTTAATTGCTATTGGTTATTGCATAATAGCATGTCATGTAGTTGCATTAGTAACTTACTGAGATTTTATCTCACCCCGTTTATTTCCATCTTTGTTTTTCCTTAACCCCCCCCCCCAGGAGGAAAAGGATTAGGATTTGCGGATCGAGGAGGACGTCGAGAGGTTTGAGATTTGTGGGCAGGTTGTTATGGATCGGTTTACATTATTTAAATGTATAACCTTTTTGGGATAGTTTTTCCATTATTGACGTCATTAAGAATTGTATATTTTATTCTTTTGGGTATAAGCTGTGGAGCTTATGTTAGATGTACTTTGTTGATTTAAACTTGGATTTATAAAACCTTGTGTTATCACCTTTTGGTATTAAACGAAATTTTTAACTTCGGTATTTCTTAGTTTTGGTTCTAAGTCGACGTCCATAAGTCTAGGTGGATTAGTATGACCTAGGTGGGTAGTTGTGTTCGGAGTGAGTAACGATGAGTATTTTATGCAGGTATTTGTTTGTGATGGCTAGAAGAAGAATTGGTGAAGCTTCTAGTGGGACTCAGAATCTTAATGGTCTAAGGGAAGAAAACCGTGCAGTGTTTCAGGACAGGTTTGAAGTGGCCGTGAAAGCAATTCGTGACCAAGGGCCGAGAGAGGAACATGTAGCACCTCCGCGATATGGATTGGAGCAGTTCTTGAAGTTGAAACCAAGTGATTACGACGGTGAGCCTGATGTGAAGAAGGCCGAGCTATAGATAGAATCGATGGAAAAAAATCTACGAGGTCTTTGGTTGCACTGATGAGGATAGGGTTCTGTTTTCAGCTTATAAGCTCGTGGGGGCTGCGGAACATTGATGGAAGGCACTGAAGACCAGTTGGGATGCGACTCTTGTACCATATCCTTGGGAGTGGTTCGTGAAGAAATTCAAGGATCATTTTATCTTTTTAGTGAATCAAAACCGGAAAGAGATCGAGTTCCTCAGCTTGGAGTAAGGCATGATGTCAGTAGCACAGTACTCAGCTAAGTTCACAGAATTAGCCAGGTGTTGTGAATACCTTGTGCGGACCGAGGAACAGAAAGCGATGAGATTGATCAGGGGTTTGAAGACATCCATCCGGACTCAGCTTATAGCACAGTAGATTCAGACTTATCAGGATGCGGTGGATCGAGCCTACTTAATTGAGCAGGATATTGGGGAACACAGAAGGAAGACTGAGATGGTTAACCCGGGTAAGCCAGGAGGGCAGAGTAAGTCACAACAGCAACATTCGGATAACAGAGGTAATTTTGGAGTGCAAACTCGATTCAGAAGGCAACTTCAAGGGCAACCAACAGTAGGAAATCAAGGTTCTAATAAGGGTACACGAAATGGGAAAGTCTACAGTTACTGTCAGAGGAAAGGACACTCAGAAGACAAGTGTTGGAAGAAGCAAGGAAAATGTGTGAAGTGTGGTCAGTTGGGACACTTTGTTAAAGATTGTCAGAGGTTTAGAGTTCAGTCATCGGGGACAGGAACTGGAATATCACAGGGTCAGAAGAGGGATGCTTCGGGGAAGCCCAAGATTTCGGGTAGAGTATTTGCAATCAATCAGCACTCAGCAGGT
Organism: Campanula takesimana; assembly: GCA_026119855.1. Classification (NCBI taxonomy): domain Eukaryota; kingdom Viridiplantae; phylum Streptophyta; class Magnoliopsida; order Asterales; family Campanulaceae; genus Campanula; species Campanula takesimana. The sequence goes on from JAOWBW010001007.1 coordinate 20,382, forward strand.
GACTCATCAGTTCAGGAGGTATTATTTTGCGTCGAGAGAGCGAGCGCGTGCATTTTAGGATCATCGCATTCATATGTTTCTGTGCATTTAGTTGCATTTATTTCTTTTGAGTCTTTGACTTATGTGTTGTCAGTGTCTACTCCTAGGGAGGAGTGTAGGATGTCTGATGGAGTCTTATGTGCTCATATTGTGCTTAAAGGTAGATATAACTTACCTGCTAAATTGGTCATATTGCTATTATAAGATTTTTGATGTCATTTTGAGAAGGGAAATGTCATGCTTTAGTCGATGGTTGTAGGGAAATTGTTACATCCTCTCTTCCCTTTTGCCTAAAATTGTTTTAAGACCGTTCCTTTGTGTAGAGTTAAGCAAATCTTTTCTTGTTTGGAATCTGACTATTATGCTTCGATGGGTGACAATGGATGTCTATACCAATTTTTGGGTGTATTTATCGTTTGTAAAAATTTCTATTTTTATTTCTAAGTAGTACCTAGTAATTGGGGAGAACCTTGGGTTAAATTGAGTTGTTATAGTACAAGGTTGTAGTGCTAATATTTAGATCTATGTCCTTATGGCATCGGTTGGGTTATAAGAGTTGAGGATTCAAATTGAGGATTTCTGGATGGGAGATTTTGGTTACTTGTAGTGCATCTACGTGAGCGCATCGGAATTGGATAGTATGAGGAAAAGCATGATGTGTTATGGGATATGAGTATATTATGGAAGTTATAATCATCGATAGTGGTGAGCGTGTTAAGTTAGAAAAGACTAATAAGTACATTTTGGGAGAGTAACAATTTCTCGATCTATGTTAAAGGCATTTTGAATTTTGGTTAGAGAGTGGTTCTATGGTCCTAAATCTCTCCTTGGTGGCGTTTCGTGATTTGGATCAAGGGTATGTGGAGGAAGTGGAGTATCAATACTTGGGCATAATTAAGGAATATCATGATTTGGCACTGGGTCAATTGGAACGTTGGTAGCTAATTGGTTTATTATGATGGTAGTACCATTGAGCTTAAATATCATTAAGTCAATAAATGTATGCGTGAGAGACTAACTGGGTTTAGCTATTGAATTTAGAGTTCGTTGATTTCCTTTGGGTATATGAGCACGGATTATGACTTAAATGTGAGTTAGAGAAAATCTTTTGAAGATGAAATTTGGATCGTTTTGCGGACTATTGAGTATATTGAATGGTTTAGGCTTCAAGACCAGATTAATGAAGGGATGAGAGTATAACATAGATATAAGTGGACACTTTGTACGAGATATTTTGGGGTTTGTATGGTACTATTTATTTAAGGTGTTAACTCAAAGTGAAGACACTATAATGGTAATCCATAGAGGTATAGCCATTTCGATGAATATTGAGGAAATAGAAATTTCTTTAGCCTTTTTATATTTTAAAAGCTAATTAGGCTCGGGATGGTGATGTTTTGAATTTCTGGGGAATACTACTAAGTATGCGATTTACAAAAGGAAACACCTTTGCAGTGTAATTAAGGTTGTGGATAAGGTGAGCTTGGGATATCTCGAGAGTTATGTTTGGGAGCAATTGGGATTCTCCAATTTTGATTATGGATTCTAATTAGTAGTGAAGGTTATGATTGAAGGAAGTTATGTGCGAGAGGTCGTGGTATTGTGAACATTATTTAGGGTTACTACGTGGTGGTTTAGAATGGACAATTGAGGAATTTGAGAAATGACGGAACTATCGTATCCGTAGCTATTGGGTCTTTCGGGTAAGTCTCGTTAAAATTCGGGTCGAATTTTCTTTAAGGGGGAGTGAATGTCACGACCCGAAAACTAGGCTCTATTTTATTAGTAATAAATAATTATTATTTATTTAATTGCTTATTTATTTATTTAAATTATTAATTATTTAAATATTTATGTGTGCACTTTATGTGTCATAATAAATTATGACTAGCATTTTATTTGGGTCATTTGTGCTAATGTAGAAGTGTTGAGTCTTATTTGTTAGTGGGGAGTTTGTTTGTAGAGAGTAGTAGTAAGGGAGGGGTCTAAGTGTAAGTTTAGTTTTAATCATCTTCTCCCTACTCCCTCTATTTCTCCCTCACCCCATTCACTTTCCAGCCATTTCTCTCTCTCTCTAGCTCATTGGGTAAGTTTTTCTTCCTCTCACTTCTCTCTTCATTTCCATCATCTTCCTCTCATTATTTCTCATTTCTTAAAACATGAATCATGTTTAGATCGTCGATAGGATCGTAGGAAGCCAAGAAATTTCGAGTTCCGTCACCTTTGAGAAAATCCGGGTAAGTTACTTTTCCCCCATTTTAATGCTAAATTGTTCATATCATGTTTATATTATTCTTGATGTGTTATATTTGAAGTTTGGTTGAATTTGGAATTTATTTGGAATTTATTTTGAGTTTTGGTCAAAAATGGTGATTTTAGGAATGTTGGGTTTGAATCTTGATCTTGGTTGATAAATGGTATTATTTGAGTCCCCATTCTAGTTATAAGTTGTTTTGGGTTCATCTTTATGCTTGGTGGAAGGTTGATTATGTTTGATTTTGGTTGTAAAATTGAAATGGGTAAGAAAATTGGTAGAAACCAAGATTTTGGCCGGATTTCGTCCCTCCGGGCAAGGAGGCGCGCGCACCATGTTTTGGGAGGCGCGCGCACCCTTTTCTGCTTCGAAATCGCAGCCTTCTGACCTTAGGAGGCGCGCGCATCACTTTTTATGGAGGCGCGCGCATCCCTCTTTTTCCAGTTTGTCCGTTTTTCGTTCGATCTTCCGGAGGCCATAACTTTCTCATCCGGACTCCGTTTTAGGCGTGTAAACTATCGTTTCGAAGCTCTCTTCGAGTACTACAATATGGTATAGGTTGTTCAGTTAAGTTATAAGTTTTATACTTCGGGATTTTATTGGGTGTTTGGGCATCTTATGATGTGTTCGTGGTTGTTCCAATCGAATTGATTTTCGAGTAAGACTTGGTATAGGTTTTAGGCGATGCCCCATAGTATCTAGAGGGTCGTTTTGGAACACCAAGGTGTAGGGTTTAGTCCGGTCGTGATCATGTTCTAAAGATTAACCTTTTTGATTCGTTTGGGGGTTTGGGATTGGTTCGTTAAGGACGAAGGTAAAGCGTGTATTGGCCATTGGGTACTTACGGTTTGATTAACCTTAAAGTGTATTCATTCTGATTCCTACTTTGGAATTTCAGGTGTGATGAGATGGTTGAGTTCATAGTCCTAGTACATCTTTATGAGTAAACGTTTAGGATAATTTTGGGTTATAGTCGTTGTACTATTTGTGAGCGACCGTTTGGGTTGTGTTCTTTATGATTAACTCGTGGGTATCATCTTTGGAATGTATCTGGTATGGTTTCTCTTTATGAAATTACGGTATTCTAATAATCATTGTTGTTGTGCTCTTTATGAGAAATTCCGTTTATCGTTGTTGTGCTCTCTTATGAGAAACTTCTTGTGTTCGTTGTTGTTGAACTCTTCATGAGTAATCGTTTGCATCTTTATGGTGATTAATTGGTGTGGTTCCCTACTTTGGAACCTTAAGTTGTTATTCATGCTAAAATATTATTACTTAGCATTTAATTAGAAGCCCAGCTGGCATATTTGTTGCATCGGGCGATGGGAAGGATTATAATGGCAAAGCCAAGTCCATTATAATGTTGACCATTGTTTTGCCCCCTTCTTTACCCCTTCTCCAGATTGGCCTTGGAAAGGATAAGTCAGCGTTCCTTTGTGAATGCATCTGGCTAACGGGCATGACTTTGTGTCATGGTCCTTGTCCTTTGTGACACTTCATTTGGTTACTGGTTCCGGTACCGGGGTTTTCTCTTCGAGCTTTCATGCTGCTATGAAGATGTTGATTGTTGATTATTGAAGCTGCGCAGCGATCCTTTATTTGGATGTTCCAGTTCGGAAAACCTTGGCTATGTATCCACTTATGAGTGTTTATTTCATCTTTATGTGTTGCATGATGAGCTGGTCGTTATTTCCAACCGGTATGGGACGGTTGGCGATAGGGAGCCTCTCATTTGTTGTTATATGTTTATTTATATGATTGATTATTGGATGTTACTGTTTGACAGCATGTCACTTATTATTCCGCTGCTATCTGTCATATGTTAATTGCTATTGGTTATTGCATAATAGCATGTCATGTAGTTGCATTAGTAACTTACTGAGATTTTATCTCACCCCGTTTATTTCCATCTTTGTTTTTCCTTAACCCCCCCCCCCCAGGAGGAAAAGGATTAGGATTTGCGGATCGAGGAGGACGTCGAGAGGTTTGAGATTTTTGGGCAGGTTGTTATGGATCGGTTTACATTATTTAAATGTATAACCTTTTTGGGATAGTTTTTCCATTATTGACGTCATTAAGAATTGTATATTTTATTCTTTTGGGTATAAGCTGTGGAGCTTATGTTAGATGTACTTTGTTGATTTAAACTTGGATTTATAAAACCTTGTGTTATCACCTTTTGGTATTAAACGAAATTTTTAACTTCGGTATTTCTTAGTTTTGGTTCTAAGTCGACGTCCATAAGTCTAGGTGGATTAGTATGACCTAGGTGGGTAGTTGTGTTCGGAGTGAGTAACGATGAGTATTTTATGCAGGTATTTGTTTGTGATGGCTAGAAGAAGAATTGGTGAAGCTTCTAGTGGGACTCAGAATCTTAATGGTCTAAGGGAAGAAAACCGTGCAGTGTTTCAGGACAGGTTTGAAGTGGCCGTGAAAGCAATTCGTGACCAAGGGCCGAGAGAGGAACATGTAGCACCTCCGCGATATGGATTGGAGCAGTTCTTGAAGTTGAAACCAAGTGATTACGACGGTGAGCCTGATGTGAAGAAGGCCGAGCTATAGATAGAATCGATGGAAAAAATCTACGAGGTCTTTGGTTGCACTGATGAGGATAGGGTTCTGTTTTCAGCTTATAAGCTCGTGGGGGCTGCGGAACATTGATGGAAGGCACTGAAGACCAGTTGGGATGCGACTCTTGTACCATATCCTTGGGAGTGGTTCGTGAAGAAATTCAAGGATCATTTTATCTTTTTAGTGAATCAAAACCGGAAAGAGATCGAGTTCCTCAGCTTGGAGTAAGGCATGATGTCAGTAGCACAGTACTCAGCTAAGTTCACAGAATTAGCCAGGTGTTGTGAATACCTTGTGCGGACCGAGGAACAGAAAGCGATGAGATTGATCAGGGGTTTGAAGACATCCATCCGGACTCAGCTTATAGCACAGTAGATTCAGACTTATCAGGATGCGGTGGATCGAGCCTACTTAATTGAGCAGGATATTGGGGAACACAGAAGGAAGACTGAGATGGTTAACCCGGGTAAGCCAGGAGGGCAGAGTAAGTCACAACAGCAACATTCGGATAACAGAGGTAATTTTGGAGTGCAAACTCGATTCAGAAGGCAACTTCAAGGGCAACCAACAGTAGGAAATCAAGGTTCTAATAAGGGTACACGAAATGGGAAAGTCTACAGTTACTGTCAGAGGAAAGGACACTCAGAAGACAAGTGTTGGAAGAAGCAAGGAAAATGTGTGAAGTGTGGTCAGTTGGGACACTTTGTTAAAGATTGTCAGAGGTTTAGAGTTCAGTCATCGGGGACAGGAACTGGAATATCACAGGGTCAGAAGAGGGATGCTTCGGGGAAGCCCAAGATTTCGGGTAGAGTATTTGCAATCAATCAGCACTCAGCAGGTGACTCATCAGTTCAGGAGGTATTATTTTGCGTCGAGAGAGCGAGCGCGTGCATTTTAGGATCATCGCATTCATATGTTTCTGTGCATTTAGTTGCATTTATTTCTTTTGAGTCTTTGACTTATGTGTTGTCAGTGTCTACTCCTAGGGAGGAGTGTAGGATGTCTGATGGAGTCTTATGTGCTCATATTGTGCTTAAAGGTAGATATAACTTACCTGCTAAATTGGTCATATTGCTATTATAAGATTTTTGATGTCATTTTGAGAAGGGAAATGTCATGCTTTAGTCGATGGTTGTAGGGAAATTGTTACATCCTCTCTTCCCTTTTGCCTAAAATTGTTTTAAGACCGTTCCTTTGTGTAGAGTTAAGCAAATCTTTTCTTGTTTGGAATCTGACTATTATGCTTCGATGGGTGACAATGGATGTCTATACCAATTTTTGGGTGTATTTATCGTTTGTAAAAATTTCTATTTTTATTTCTAAGTAGTACCTAGTAATTGGGGAGAACCTTGGGTTAAATTGAGTTGTTATAGTACAAGGTTGTAGTGCTAATATTTAGATCTATGTCCTTATGGCATCGGTTGGGTTATAAGAGTTGAGGATTCAAATTGAGGATTTCTGGATGGGAGATTTTGGTTACTTGTAGTGCATCTACGTGAGCGCATCGGAATTGGATAGTATGAGGAAAAGCATGATGTGTTATGGGATATGAGTATATTATGGAAGTTATAATCATCGATAGTGGTGAGCGTGTTAAGTTAGAAAAGACTAATAAGTACATTTTGGGAGAGTAACAATTTCTCGATCTATGTTAAAGGCATTTTGAATTTTGGTTAGAGAGTGGTTCTATGGTCCTAAATCTCTCCTTGGTGGCGTTTCGTGATTTGGATCAAGGGTATGTGGAGGAAGTGGAGTATCAATACTTGGGCATAATTAAGGAATATCATGATTTGGCACTGGGTCAATTGGAACGTTGGTAGCTAATTGGTTTATTATGATGGTAGTACCATTGAGCTTAAATATCATTAAGTCAATAAATGTATGCGTGAGAGACTAACTGGGTTTAGCTATTGAATTTAGAGTTCGTTGATTTCCTTTGGGTATATGAGCACGGATTATGACTTAAATGTGAGTTAGAGAAAATCTTTTGAAGATGAAATTTGGATCGTTTTGCGGACTATTGAGTATATTGAATGGTTTAGGCTTCAAGACCAGATTAATGAAGGGATGAGAGTATAACATAGATATAAGTGGACACTTTGTACGAGATATTTTGGGGTTTGTATGGTACTATTTATTTAAGGTGTTAACTCAAAGTGAAGACACTATAATGGTAATCCATAGAGGTATAGCCATTTCGATGAATATTGAGGAAATAGAAATTTCTTTAGCCTTTTTATATTTTAAAAGCTAATTAGGCTCGGGATGGTGATGTTTTGAATTTCTGGGGAATACTACTAAGTATGCGATTTACAAAAGGAAACACCTTTGCAGTGTAATTAAGGTTGTGGATAAGGTGAGCTTGGGATATCTCGAGAGTTATGTTTGGGAGCAATTGGGATTCTCCAATTTTGATTATGGATTCTAATTAGTAGTGAAGGTTATGATTGAAGGAAGTTATGTGCGAGAGGTCGTGGTATTGTGAACATTATTTAGGGTTACTACGTGGTGGTTTAGAATGGACAATTGAGGAATTTGAGAAATGACGGAACTATCGTATCCGTAGCTATTGGGTCTTTCGGGTAAGTCTCGTTAAAATTCGGGTCGAATTTTCTTTAAGGGGGAGTGAATGTCACGACCCGAAAACTAGGCTCTATTTTATTAGTAATAAATAATTATTATTTATTTAATTGCTTATTTATTTATTTAAATTATTAATTATTTAAATATTTATGTGTGCACTTTATGTGTCATAATAAATTATGACTAGCATTTTATTTGGGTCATTTGTGCTAATGTAGAAGTGTTGAGTCTTATTTTTAGTGGGGAGTTTGTTTGTAGAGAGTAGTAGTAAGGGAGGGGTCTAAGTGTAAGTTTAGTTTTAATCATCTTCTCCCTACTCCCTCTATTTCTCCCTCACCCCATTCACTTTCCAGCCATTTCTCTCTCTCTCTAGCTCATTGGGTAAGTTTTTCTTCCTCTCACTTCTCTCTTCATTTCCATCATCTTCCTCTCATTATTTCTCATTTCTTAAAACATGAATCATGTTTAGATCGTCGATAGGATCGTAGGAAGCCAAGAAATTTCGAGTTCCGTCACCTTTGAGAAAATCCGGGTAAGTTACTTTTCCCCCATTTTAATGCTAAATTGTTCATATCATGTTTATATTATTCTTGATGTGTTATATTTGAAGTTTGGTTGAATTTGGAATTTATTTGGAATTTATTTTGAGTTTTGGTCAAAAATGGTGATTTTAGGAATGTTGGGTTTGAATCTTGATCTTGGTTGATAAATGGTATTATTTGAGTCCCCATTCTAGTTATAAGTTGTTTTGGGTTCATCTTTATGCTTGGTGGAAGGTTGATTATGTTTGATTTTGGTTGTAAAATTGAAATGGGTAAGAAAATTGGTAGAAACCAAGATTTTGGCCGGATTTCGTCCCTCCGGGCAAGGAGGCGCGCGCACCATGTTTTGGGAGGCGCGCGCACCCTTTTCTGCTTCGAAATCGCAGCCTTCTGACCTTAGGAGGCGCGCGCATCACTTTTTATGGAGGCGCGCGCATCCCTCTTTTTCCAGTTTGTCCGTTTTTCGTTCGATCTTCCGGAGGCCATAACTTTCTCATCCGGACTCCGTTTTAGGCGTGTAAACTATCGTTTCGAAGCTCTCTTCGAGTACTACAATATGGTATAGGTTGTTCAGTTAAGTTATAAGTTTTATACTTCGGGATTTTATTGGGTGTTTGGGCATCTTATGATGTGTTCGTGGTTGTTCCAATCGAATTGATTTTCGAGTAAGACTTGGTATAGGTTTTAGGCGATGCCCCATAGTATCTAGAGGGTCGTTTTGGAACACCAAGGTGTAGGGTTTAGTCCGGTCGTGATCATGTTCTAAAGATTAACCTTTTTGATTCGTTTGGGGGTTTGGGATTGGTTCGTTAAGGACGAAGGTAAAGCGTGTATTGGCCATTGGGTACTTACGGTTTGATTAACCTTAAAGTGTATTCATTCTGATTCCTACTTTGGAATTTCAGGTGTGATGAGATGGTTGAGTTCATAGTCCTAGTACATCTTTATGAGTAAACGTTTAGGATAATTTTGGGTTATAGTCGTTGTACTATTTGTGAGCGACCGTTTGGGTTGTGTTCTTTATGATTAACTCGTGGGTATCATCTTTGGAATGTATCTGGTATGGTTTCTCTTTATGAAATTACGGTATTCTAATAATCATTGTTGTTGTGCTCTTTATGAGAAATTCCGTTTATCGTTGTTGTGCTCTCTTATGAGAAACTTCTTGTGTTCGTTGTTGTTGAACTCTTCATGAGTAATCGTTTGCATCTTTATGGTGATTAATTGGTGTGGTTCCCTACTTTGGAACCTTAAGTTGTTATTCATGCTAAAATATTATTACTTAGCATTTAATTAGAAGCCCAGCTGGCATATTTGTTGCATCGGGCGATGGGAAGGATTATAATGGCAAAGCCAAGTCCATTATAATGTTGACCATTGTTTTGCCCCCTTCTTTACCCCTTCTCCAGATTGGCCTTGGAAAGGATAAGTCAGCGTTCCTTTGTGAATGCATCTGGCTAACGGGCATGACTTTGTGTCATGGTCCTTGTCCTTTGTGACACTTCATTTGGTTACTGGTTCCGGTACCGGGGTTTTCTCTTCGAGCTTTCATGCTGCTATGAAGATGTTGATTGTTGATTATTGAAGCTGCGCAGCGATCCTTTATTTGGATGTTCCAGTTCGGAAAACCTTGGCTATGTATCCACTTATGAGTGTTTATTTCATCTTTATGTGTTGCATGATGAGCTGGTCGTTATTTCCAACCGGTATGGGACGGTTGGCGATAGGGAGCCTCTCATTTGTTGTTATATGTTTATTTATATGATTGATTATTGGATGTTACTGTTTGACAGCATGTCACTTATTATTCCGCTGCTATCTGTCATATGTTAATTGCTATTGGTTATTGCATAATAGCATGTCATGTAGTTGCATTAGTAACTTACTGAGATTTTATCTCACCCCGTTTATTTCCATCTTTGTTTTTCCTTAACCCCCCCCCCCCAGGAGGAAAAGGATTAGGATTTGCGGATCGAGGAGGACGTCGAGAGGTTTGAGATTTTGGGCAGGTTGTTATGGATCGGTTTACATTATTTAAATGTATAACCTTTTTGGGATAGTTTTTCCATTATTGACGTCATTAAGAATTGTATATTTTATTCTTTTGGGTATAAGCTGTGGAGCTTATGTTAGATGTACTTTGTTGATTTAAACTTGGATTTATAAAACCTTGTGTTATCACCTTTTGGTATTAAACGAAATTTTTAACTTCGGTATTTCTTAGTTTTGGTTCTAAGTCGACGTCCATAAGTCTAGGTGGATTAGTATGACCTAGGTGGGTAGTTGTGTTCGGAGTGAGTAACGATGAGTATTTTATGCAGGTATTTGTTTGTGATGGCTAGAAGAAGAATTGGTGAAGCTTCTAGTGGGACTCAGAATCTTAATGGTCTAAGGGAAGAAAACCGTGCAGTGTTTCAGGACAGGTTTGAAGTGGCCGTGAAAGCAATTCGTGACCAAGGGCCGAGAGAGGAACATGTAGCACCTCCGCGATATGGATTGGAGCAGTTCTTGAAGTTGAAACCAAGTGATTACGACGGTGAGCCTGATGTGAAGAAGGCCGAGCTATAGATAGAATCGATGGAAAAAAATCTACGAGGTCTTTGGTTGCACTGATGAGGATAGGGTTCTGTTTTCAGCTTATAAGCTCGTGGGGGCTGCGGAACATTGATGGAAGGCACTGAAGACCAGTTGGGATGCGACTCTTGTACCATATCCTTGGGAGTGGTTCGTGAAGAAATTCAAGGATCATTTTATCTTTTTAGTGAATCAAAACCGGAAAGAGATCGAGTTCCTCAGCTTGGAGTAAGGCATGATGTCAGTAGCACAGTACTCAGCTAAGTTCACAGAATTAGCCAGGTGTTGTGAATACCTTGTGCGGACCGAGGAACAGAAAGCGATGAGATTGATCAGGGGTTTGAAGACATCCATCCGGACTCAGCTTATAGCACAGTAGATTCAGACTTATCAGGATGCGGTGGATCGAGCCTACTTAATTGAGCAGGATATTGGGGAACACAGAAGGAAGACTGAGATGGTTAACCCGGGTAAGCCAGGAGGGCAGAGTAAGTCACAACAGCAACATTCGGATAACAGAGGTAATTTTGGAGTGCAAACTCGATTCAGAAGGCAACTTCAAGGGCAACCAACAGTAGGAAATCAAGGTTCTAATAAGGGTACACGAAATGGGAAAGTCTACAGTTACTGTCAGAGGAAAGGACACTCAGAAGACAAGTGTTGGAAGAAGCAAGGAAAATGTGTGAAGTGTGGTCAGTTGGGACACTTTGTTAAAGATTGTCAGAGGTTTAGAGTTCAGTCATCGGGGACAGGAACTGGAATATCACAGGGTCAGAAGAGGGATGCTTCGGGGAAGCCCAAGATTTCGGGTAGAGTATTTGCAATCAATCAGCACTCAGCAGGTGACTCATCAGTTCAGGAGGTATTATTTTGCGTCGAGAGAGCGAGCGCGTGCATTTTAGGATCATCGCATTCATATGTTTCTGTGCATTTAGTTGCATTTATTTCTTTTGAGTCTTTGACTTATGTGTTGTCAGTGTCTACTCCTAGGGAGGAGTGTAGGATGTCTGATGGAGTCTTATGTGCTCATATTGTGCTTAAAGGTAGATATAACTTACCTGCTAAATTGGTCATATTGCTATTATAAGATTTTTGATGTCATTTTGAGAAGGGAAATGTCATGCTTTAGTCGATGGTTGTAGGGAAATTGTTACATCCTCTCTTCCCTTTTGCCTAAAATTGTTTTAAGACCGTTCCTTTGTGTAGAGTTAAGCAAATCTTTTCTTGTTTGGAATCTGACTATTATGCTTCGATGGGTGACAATGGATGTCTATACCAATTTTTGGGTGTATTTATCGTTTGTAAAAATTTCTATTTTTATTTCTAAGTAGTACCTAGTAATTGGGGAGAACCTTGGGTTAAATTGAGTTGTTATAGTACAAGGTTGTAGTGCTAATATTTAGATCTATGTCCTTATGGCATCGGTTGGGTTATAAGAGTTGAGGATTCAAATTGAGGATTTCTGGATGGGAGATTTTGGTTACTTGTAGTGCATCTACGTGAGCGCATCGGAATTGGATAGTATGAGGAAAAGCATGATGTGTTATGGGATATGAGTATATTATGGAAGTTATAATCATCGATAGTGGTGAGCGTGTTAAGTTAGAAAAGACTAATAAGTACATTTTGGGAGAGTAACAATTTCTCGATCTATGTTAAAGGCATTTTGAATTTTGGTTAGAGAGTGGTTCTATGGTCCTAAATCTCTCCTTGGTGGCGTTTCGTGATTTGGATCAAGGGTATGTGGAGGAAGTGGAGTATCAATACTTGGGCATAATTAAGGAATATCATGATTTGGCACTGGGTCAATTGGAACGTTGGTAGCTAATTGGTTTATTATGATGGTAGTACCATTGAGCTTAAATATCATTAAGTCAATAAATGTATGCGTGAGAGACTAACTGGGTTTAGCTATTGAATTTAGAGTTCGTTGATTTCCTTTGGGTATATGAGCACGGATTATGACTTAAATGTGAGTTAGAGAAAATCTTTTGAAGATGAAATTTGGATCGTTTTGCGGACTATTGAGTATATTGAATGGTTTAGGCTTCAAGACCAGATTAATGAAGGGATGAGAGTATAACATAGATATAAGTGGACACTTTGTACGAGATATTTTGGGGTTTGTATGGTACTATTTATTTAAGGTGTTAACTCAAAGTGAAGACACTATAATGGTAATCCATAGAGGTATAGCCATTTCGATGAATATTGAGGAAATAGAAATTTCTTTAGCCTTTTTATATTTTAAAAGCTAATTAGGCTCGGGATGGTGATGTTTTGAATTTCTGGGGAATACTACTAAGTATGCGATTTACAAAAGGAAACACCTTTGCAGTGTAATTAAGGTTGTGGATAAGGTGAGCTTGGGATATCTCGAGAGTTATGTTTGGGAGCAATTGGGATTCTCCAATTTTGATTATGGATTCTAATTAGTAGTGAAGGTTATGATTGAAGGAAGTTATGTGCGAGAGGTCGTGGTATTGTGAACATTATTTAGGGTTACTACGTGGTGGTTTAGAATGGACAATTGAGGAATTTGAGAAATGACGGAACTATCGTATCCGTAGCTATTGGGTCTTTCGGGTAAGTCTCGTTAAAATTCGGGTCGAATTTTCTTTAAGGGGGAGTGAATGTCACGACCCGAAAACTAGGCTCTATTTTATTAGTAATAAATAATTATTATTTATTTAATTGCTTATTTATTTATTTAAATTATTAATTATTTAAATATTTATGTGTGCACTTTATGTGTCATAATAAATTATGACTAGCATTTTATTTGGGTCATTTGTGCTAATGTAGAAGTGTTGAGTCTTATTTGTTAGTGGGGAGTTTGTTTGTAGAGAGTAGTAGTAAGGGAGGGGTCTAAGTGTAAGTTTAGTTTTAATCATCTTCTCCCTACTCCCTCTATTTCTCCCTCACCCCATTCACTTTCCAGCCATTTCTCTCTCTCTCTAGCTCATTGGGTAAGTTTTTCTTCCTCTCACTTCTCTCTTCATTTCCATCATCTTCCTCTCATTATTTCTCATTTCTTAAAACATGAATCATGTTTAGATCGTCGATAGGATCGTAGGAAGCCAAGAAATTTCGAGTTCCGTCACCTTTGAGAAAATCCGGGTAAGTTACTTTTCCCCCATTTTAATGCTAAATTGTTCATATCATGTTTATATTATTCTTGATGTGTTATATTTGAAGTTTGGTTGAATTTGGAATTTATTTGGAATTTATTTTGAGTTTTGGTCAAAAATGGTGATTTTAGGAATGTTGGGTTTGAATCTTGATCTTGGTTGATAAATGGTATTATTTGAGTCCCCATTCTAGTTATAAGTTGTTTTGGGTTCATCTTTATGCTTGGTGGAAGGTTGATTATGTTTGATTTTGGTTGTAAAATTGAAATGGGTAAGAAAATTGGTAGAAACCAAGATTTTGGCCGGATTTCGTCCCTCCGGGCAAGGAGGCGCGCGCACCATGTTTTGGGAGGCGCGCGCACCCTTTTCTGCTTCGAAATCGCAGCCTTCTGACCTTAGGAGGCGCGCGCATCACTTTTTATGGAGGCGCGCGCATCCCTCTTTTTCCAGTTTGTCCGTTTTTCGTTCGATCTTCCGGAGGCCATAACTTTCTCATCCGGACTCCGTTTTAGGCGTGTAAACTATCGTTTCGAAGCTCTCTTCGAGTACTACAATATGGTATAGGTTGTTCAGTTAAGTTATAAGTTTTATACTTCGGGATTTTATTGGGTGTTTGGGCATCTTATGATGTGTTCGTGGTTGTTCCAATCGAATTGATTTTCGAGTAAGACTTGGTATAGGTTTTAGGCGATGCCCCATAGTATCTAGAGGGTCGTTTTGGAACACCAAGGTGTAGGGTTTAGTCCGGTCGTGATCATGTTCTAAAGATTAACCTTTTTGATTCGTTTGGGGGTTTGGGATTGGTTCGTTAAGGACGAAGGTAAAGCGTGTATTGGCCATTGGGTACTTACGGTTTGATTAACCTTAAAGTGTATTCATTCTGATTCCTACTTTGGAATTTCAGGTGTGATGAGATGGTTGAGTTCATAGTCCTAGTACATCTTTATGAGTAAACGTTTAGGATAATTTTGGGTTATAGTCGTTGTACTATTTGTGAGCGACCGTTTGGGTTGTGTTCTTTATGATTAACTCGTGGGTATCATCTTTGGAATGTATCTGGTATGGTTTCTCTTTATGAAATTACGGTATTCTAATAATCATTGTTGTTGTGCTCTTTATGAGAAATTCCGTTTATCGTTGTTGTGCTCTCTTATGAGAAACTTCTTGTGTTCGTTGTTGTTGAACTCTTCATGAGTAATCGTTTGCATCTTTATGGTGATTAATTGGTGTGGTTCCCTACTTTGGAACCTTAAGTTGTTATTCATGCTAAAATATTATTACTTAGCATTTAATTAGAAGCCCAGCTGGCATATTTGTTGCATCGGGCGATGGGAAGGATTATAATGGCAAAGCCAAGTCCATTATAATGTTGACCATTGTTTTGCCCCCTTCTTTACCCCTTCTCCAGATTGGCCTTGGAAAGGATAAGTCAGCGTTCCTTTGTGAATGCATCTGGCTAACGGGCATGACTTTGTGTCATGGTCCTTGTCCTTTGTGACACTTCATTTGGTTACTGGTTCCGGTACCGGGGTTTTCTCTTCGAGCTTTCATGCTGCTATGAAGATGTTGATTGTTGATTATTGAAGCTGCGCAGCGATCCTTTATTTGGATGTTCCAGTTCGGAAAACCTTGGCTATGTATCCACTTATGAGTGTTTATTTCATCTTTATGTGTTGCATGATGAGCTGGTCGTTATTTCCAACCGGTATGGGACGGTTGGCGATAGGGAGCCTCTCATTTGTTGTTATATGTTTATTTATATGATTGATTATTGGATGTTACTGTTTGACAGCATGTCACTTATTATTCCGCTGCTATCTGTCATATGTTAATTGCTATTGGTTATTGCATAATAGCATGTCATGTAGTTGCATTAGTAACTTACTGAGATTTTATCTCACCCCGTTTATTTCCATCTTTGTTTTTCCTTAACCCCCCCCCCCCCAGGAGGAAAAGGATTAGGATTTGCGGATCGAGGAGGACGTCGAGAGGTTTGAGATTTTTGGGCAGGTTGTTATGGATCGGTTTACATTATTTAAATGTATAACCTTTTTGGGATAGTTTTTCCATTATTGACGTCATTAAGAATTGTATATTTTATTCTTTTGGGTATAAGCTGTGGAGCTTATGTTAGATGTACTTTGTTGATTTAAACTTGGATTTATAAAACCTTGTGTTATCACCTTTTGGTATTAAACGAAATTTTTAACTTCGGTATTTCTTAGTTTTGGTTCTAAGTCGACGTCCATAAGTCTAGGTGGATTAGTATGACCTAGGTGGGTAGTTGTGTTCGGAGTGAGTAACGATGAGTATTTTATGCAGGTATTTGTTTGTGATGGCTAGAAGAAGAATTGGTGAAGCTTCTAGTGGGACTCAGAATCTTAATGGTCTAAGGGAAGAAAACCGTGCAGTGTTTCAGGACAGGTTTGAAGTGGCCGTGAAAGCAATTCGTGACCAAGGGCCGAGAGAGGAACATGTAGCACCTCCGCGATATGGATTGGAGCAGTTCTTGAAGTTGAAACCAAGTGATTACGACGGTGAGCCTGATGTGAAGAAGGCCGAGCTATAGATAGAATCGATGGAAAAAAATCTACGAGGTCTTTGGTTGCACTGATGAGGATAGGGTTCTGTTTTCAGCTTATAAGCTCGTGGGGGCTGCGGAACATTGATGGAAGGCACTGAAGACCAGTTGGGATGCGACTCTTGTACCATATCCTTGGGAGTGGTTCGTGAAGAAATTCAAGGATCATTTTATCTTTTTAGTGAATCAAAACCGGAAAGAGATCGAGTTCCTCAGCTTGGAGTAAGGCATGATGTCAGTAGCACAGTACTCAGCTAAGTTCACAGAATTAGCCAGGTGTTGTGAATACCTTGTGCGGACCGAGGAACAGAAAGCGATGAGATTGATCAGGGGTTTGAAGACATCCATCCGGACTCAGCTTATAGCACAGTAGATTCAGACTTATCAGGATGCGGTGGATCGAGCCTACTTAATTGAGCAGGATATTGGGGAACACAGAAGGAAGACTGAGATGGTTAACCCGGGTAAGCCAGGAGGGCAGAGTAAGTCACAACAGCAACATTCGGATAACAGAGGTAATTTTGGAGTGCAAACTCGATTCAGAAGGCAACTTCAAGGGCAACCAACAGTAGGAAATCAAGGTTCTAATAAGGGTACACGAAATGGGAAAGTCTACAGTTACTGTCAGAGGAAAGGACACTCAGAAGACAAGTGTTGGAAGAAGCAAGGAAAATGTGTGAAGTGTGGTCAGTTGGGACACTTTGTTAAAGATTGTCAGAGGTTTAGAGTTCAGTCATCGGGGACAGGAACTGGAATATCACAGGGTCAGAAGAGGGATGCTTCGGGGAAGCCCAAGATTTCGGGTAGAGTATTTGCAATCAATCAGCACTCAGCAGGTGACTCATCAGTTCAGGAGGTATTATTTTGCGTCGAGAGAGCGAGCGCGTGCATTTTAGGATCATCGCATTCATATGTTTCTGTGCATTTAGTTGCATTTATTTCTTTTGAGTCTTTGACTTATGTGTTGTCAGTGTCTACTCCTAGGGAGGAGTGTAGGATGTCTGATGGAGTCTTATGTGCTCATATTGTGCTTAAAGGTAGATATAACTTACCTGCTAAATTGGTCATATTGCTATTATAAGATTTTTGATGTCATTTTGAGAAGGGAAATGTCATGCTTTAGTCGATGGTTGTAGGGAAATTGTTACATCCTCTCTTCCCTTTTGCCTAAAATTGTTTTAAGACCGTTCCTTTGTGTAGAGTTAAGCAAATCTTTTCTTGTTTGGAATCTGACTATTATGCTTCGATGGGTGACAATGGATGTCTATACCAATTTTTGGGTGTATTTATCGTTTGTAAAAATTTCTATTTTTATTTCTAAGTAGTACCTAGTAATTGGGGAGAACCTTGGGTTAAATTGAGTTGTTATAGTACAAGGTTGTAGTGCTAATATTTAGATCTATGTCCTTATGGCATCGGTTGGGTTATAAGAGTTGAGGATTCAAATTGAGGATTTCTGGATGGGAGATTTTGGTTACTTGTAGTGCATCTACGTGAGCGCATCGGAATTGGATAGTATGAGGAAAAGCATGATGTGTTATGGGATATGAGTATATTATGGAAGTTATAATCATCGATAGTGGTGAGCGTGTTAAGTTAGAAAAGACTAATAAGTACATTTTGGGAGAGTAACAATTTCTCGATCTATGTTAAAGGCATTTTGAATTTTGGTTAGAGAGTGGTTCTATGGTCCTAAATCTCTCCTTGGTGGCGTTTCGTGATTTGGATCAAGGGTATGTGGAGGAAGTGGAGTATCAATACTTGGGCATAATTAAGGAATATCATGATTTGGCACTGGGTCAATTGGAACGTTGGTAGCTAATTGGTTTATTATGATGGTAGTACCATTGAGCTTAAATATCATTAAGTCAATAAATGTATGCGTGAGAGACTAACTGGGTTTAGCTATTGAATTTAGAGTTCGTTGATTTCCTTTGGGTATATGAGCACGGATTATGACTTAAATGTGAGTTAGAGAAAATCTTTTGAAGATGAAATTTGGATCGTTTTGCGGACTATTGAGTATATTGAATGGTTTAGGCTTCAAGACCAGATTAATGAAGGGATGAGAGTATAACATAGATATAAGTGGACACTTTGTACGAGATATTTTGGGGTTTGTATGGTACTATTTATTTAAGGTGTTAACTCAAAGTGAAGACACTATAATGGTAATCCATAGAGGTATAGCCATTTCGATGAATATTGAGGAAATAGAAATTTCTTTAGCCTTTTTATATTTTAAAAGCTAATTAGGCTCGGGATGGTGATGTTTTGAATTTCTGGGGAATACTACTAAGTATGCGATTTACAAAAGGAAACACCTTTGCAGTGTAATTAAGGTTGTGGATAAGGTGAGCTTGGGATATCTCGAGAGTTATGTTTGGGAGCAATTGGGATTCTCCAATTTTGATTATGGATTCTAATTAGTAGTGAAGGTTATGATTGAAGGAAGTTATGTGCGAGAGGTCGTGGTATTGTGAACATTATTTAGGGTTACTACGTGGTGGTTTAGAATGGACAATTGAGGAATTTGAGAAATGACGGAACTATCGTATCCGTAGCTATTGGGTCTTTCGGGTAAGTCTCGTTAAAATTCGGGTCGAATTTTCTTTAAGGGGGAGTGAATGTCACGACCCGAAAACTAGGCTCTATTTTATTAGTAATAAATAATTATTATTTATTTAATTGCTTATTTATTTATTTAAATTATTAATTATTTAAATATTTATGTGTGCACTTTATGTGTCATAATAAATTATGACTAGCATTTTATTTGGGTCATTTGTGCTAATGTAGAAGTGTTGAGTCTTATTTGTTAGTGGGGAGTTTGTTTGTAGAGAGTAGTAGTAAGGGAGGGGTCTAAGTGTAAGTTTAGTTTTAATCATCTTCTCCCTACTCCCTCTATTTCTCCCTCACCCCATTCACTTTCCAGCCATTTCTCTCTCTCTCTAGCTCATTGGGTAAGTTTTTCTTCCTCTCACTTCTCTCTTCATTTCCATCATCTTCCTCTCATTATTTCTCATTTCTTAAAACATGAATCATGTTTAGATCGTCGATAGGATCGTAGGAAGCCAAGAAATTTCGAGTTCCGTCACCTTTGAGAAAATCCGGGTAAGTTACTTTTCCCCCATTTTAATGCTAAATTGTTCATATCATGTTTATATTATTCTTGATGTGTTATATTTGAAGTTTGGTTGAATTTGGAATTTATTTGGAATTTATTTTGAGTTTTGGTCAAAAATGGTGATTTTAGGAATGTTGGGTTTGAATCTTGATCTTGGTTGATAAATGGTATTATTTGAGTCCCCATTCTAGTTATAAGTTGTTTTGGGTTCATCTTTATGCTTGGTGGAAGGTTGATTATGTTTGATTTTGGTTGTAAAATTGAAATGGGTAAGAAAATTGGTAGAAACCAAGATTTTGGCCGGATTTCGTCCCTCCGGGCAAGGAGGCGCGCGCACCATGTTTTGGGAGGCGCGCGCACCCTTTTCTGCTTCGAAATCGCAGCCTTCTGACCTTAGGAGGCGCGCGCATCACTTTTTATGGAGGCGCGCGCATCCCTCTTTTTCCAGTTTGTCCGTTTTTCGTTCGATCTTCCGGAGGCCATAACTTTCTCATCCGGACTCCGTTTTAGGCGTGTAAACTATCGTTTCGAAGCTCTCTTCGAGTACTACAATATGGTATAGGTTGTTCAGTTAAGTTATAAGTTTTATACTTCGGGATTTTATTGGGTGTTTGGGCATCTTATGATGTGTTCGTGGTTGTTCCAATCGAATTGATTTTCGAGTAAGACTTGGTATAGGTTTTAGGCGATGCCCCATAGTATCTAGAGGGTCGTTTTGGAACACCAAGGTGTAGGGTTTAGTCCGGTCGTGATCATGTTCTAAAGATTAACCTTTTTGATTCGTTTGGGGGTTTGGGATTGGTTCGTTAAGGACGAAGGTAAAGCGTGTATTGGCCATTGGGTACTTACGGTTTGATTAACCTTAAAGTGTATTCATTCTGATTCCTACTTTGGAATTTCAGGTGTGATGAGATGGTTGAGTTCATAGTCCTAGTACATCTTTATGAGTAAACGTTTAGGATAATTTTGGGTTATAGTCGTTGTACTATTTGTGAGCGACCGTTTGGGTTGTGTTCTTTATGATTAACTCGTGGGTATCATCTTTGGAATGTATCTGGTATGGTTTCTCTTTATGAAATTACGGTATTCTAATAATCATTGTTGTTGTGCTCTTTATGAGAAATTCCGTTTATCGTTGTTGTGCTCTCTTATGAGAAACTTCTTGTGTTCGTTGTTGTTGAACTCTTCATGAGTAATCGTTTGCATCTTTATGGTGATTAATTGGTGTGGTTCCCTACTTTGGAACCTTAAGTTGTTATTCATGCTAAAATATTATTACTTAGCATTTAATTAGAAGCCCAGCTGGCATATTTGTTGCATCGGGCGATGGGAAGGATTATAATGGCAAAGCCAAGTCCATTATAATGTTGACCATTGTTTTGCCCCCTTCTTTACCCCTTCTCCAGATTGGCCTTGGAAAGGATAAGTCAGCGTTCCTTTGTGAATGCATCTGGCTAACGGGCATGACTTTGTGTCATGGTCCTTGTCCTTTGTGACACTTCATTTGGTTACTGGTTCCGGTACCGGGGTTTTCTCTTCGAGCTTTCATGCTGCTATGAAGATGTTGATTGTTGATTATTGAAGCTGCGCAGCGATCCTTTATTTGGATGTTCCAGTTCGGAAAACCTTGGCTATGTATCCACTTATGAGTGTTTATTTCATCTTTATGTGTTGCATGATGAGCTGGTCGTTATTTCCAACCGGTATGGGACGGTTGGCGATAGGGAGCCTCTCATTTGTTGTTATATGTTTATTTATATGATTGATTATTGGATGTTACTGTTTGACAGCATGTCACTTATTATTCCGCTGCTATCTGTCATATGTTAATTGCTATTGGTTATTGCATAATAGCATGTCATGTAGTTGCATTAGTAACTTACTGAGATTTTATCTCACCCCGTTTATTTCCATCTTTGTTTTTCCTTAACCCCCCCCCCCCAGGAGGAAAAGGATTAGGATTTGCGGATCGAGGAGGACGTCGAGAGGTTTGAGATTTTTGGGCAGGTTGTTATGGATCGGTTTACATTATTTAAATGTATAACCTTTTTGGGATAGTTTTTCCATTATTGACGTCATTAAGAATTGTATATTTTATTCTTTTGGGTATAAGCTGTGGAGCTTATGTTAGATGTACTTTGTTGATTTAAACTTGGATTTATAAAACCTTGTGTTATCACCTTTTGGTATTAAACGAAATTTTTAACTTCGGTATTTCTTAGTTTTGGTTCTAAGTCGACGTCCATAAGTCTAGGTGGATTAGTATGACCTAGGTGGGTAGTTGTGTTCGGAGTGAGTAACGATGAGTATTTTATGCAGGTATTTGTTTGTGATGGCTAGAAGAAGAATTGGTGAAGCTTCTAGTGGGACTCAGAATCTTAATGGTCTAAGGGAAGAAAACCGTGCAGTGTTTCAGGACAGGTTTGAAGTGGCCGTGAAAGCAATTCGTGACCAAGGGCCGAGAGAGGAACATGTAGCACCTCCGCGATATGGATTGGAGCAGTTCTTGAAGTTGAAACCAAGTGATTACGACGGTGAGCCTGATGTGAAGAAGGCCGAGCTATAGATAGAATCGATGGAAAAAAATCTACGAGGTCTTTGGTTGCACTGATGAGGATAGGGTTCTGTTTTCAGCTTATAAGCTCGTGGGGGCTGCGGAACATTGATGGAAGGCACTGAAGACCAGTTGGGATGCGACTCTTGTACCATATCCTTGGGAGTGGTTCGTGAAGAAATTCAAGGATCATTTTATCTTTTTAGTGAATCAAAACCGGAAAGAGATCGAGTTCCTCAGCTTGGAGTAAGGCATGATGTCAGTAGCACAGTACTCAGCTAAGTTCACAGAATTAGCCAGGTGTTGTGAATACCTTGTGCGGACCGAGGAACAGAAAGCGATGAGATTGATCAGGGGTTTGAAGACATCCATCCGGACTCAGCTTATAGCACAGTAGATTCAGACTTATCAGGATGCGGTGGATCGAGCCTACTTAATTGAGCAGGATATTGGGGAACACAGAAGGAAGACTGAGATGGTTAACCCGGGTAAGCCAGGAGGGCAGAGTAAGTCACAACAGCAACATTCGGATAACAGAGGTAATTTTGGAGTGCAAACTCGATTCAGAAGGCAACTTCAAGGGCAACCAACAGTAGGAAATCAAGGTTCTAATAAGGGTACACGAAATGGGAAAGTCTACAGTTACTGTCAGAGGAAAGGACACTCAGAAGACAAGTGTTGGAAGAAGCAAGGAAAATGTGTGAAGTGTGGTCAGTTGGGACACTTTGTTAAAGATTGTCAGAGGTTTAGAGTTCAGTCATCGGGGACAGGAACTGGAATATCACAGGGTCAGAAGAGGGATGCTTCGGGGAAGCCCAAGATTTCGGGTAGAGTATTTGCAATCAATCAGCACTCAGCAGGTGACTCATCAGTTCAGGAGGTATTATTTTGCGTCGAGAGAGCGAGCGCGTGCATTTTAGGATCATCGCATTCATATGTTTCTGTGCATTTAGTTGCATTTATTTCTTTTGAGTCTTTGACTTATGTGTTGTCAGTGTCTACTCCTAGGGAGGAGTGTAGGATGTCTGATGGAGTCTTATGTGCTCATATTGTGCTTAAAGGTAGATATAACTTACCTGCTAAATTGGTCATATTGCTATTATAAGATTTTTGATGTCATTTTGAGAAGGGAAATGTCATGCTTTAGTCGATGGTTGTAGGGAAATTGTTACATCCTCTCTTCCCTTTTGCCTAAAATTGTTTTAAGACCGTTCCTTTGTGTAGAGTTAAGCAAATCTTTTCTTGTTTGGAATCTGACTATTATGCTTCGATGGGTGACAATGGATGTCTATACCAATTTTTGGGTGTATTTATCGTTTGTAAAAATTTCTATTTTTATTTCTAAGTAGTACCTAGTAATTGGGGAGAACCTTGGGTTAAATTGAGTTGTTATAGTACAAGGTTGTAGTGCTAATATTTAGATCTATGTCCTTATGGCATCGGTTGGGTTATAAGAGTTGAGGATTCAAATTGAGGATTTCTGGATGGGAGATTTTGGTTACTTGTAGTGCATCTACGTGAGCGCATCGGAATTGGATAGTATGAGGAAAAGCATGATGTGTTATGGGATATGAGTATATTATGGAAGTTATAATCATCGATAGTGGTGAGCGTGTTAAGTTAGAAAAGACTAATAAGTACATTTTGGGAGAGTAACAATTTCTCGATCTATGTTAAAGGCATTTTGAATTTTGGTTAGAGAGTGGTTCTATGGTCCTAAATCTCTCCTTGGTGGCGTTTCGTGATTTGGATCAAGGGTATGTGGAGGAAGTGGAGTATCAATACTTGGGCATAATTAAGGAATATCATGATTTGGCACTGGGTCAATTGGAACGTTGGTAGCTAATTGGTTTATTATGATGGTAGTACCATTGAGCTTAAATATCATTAAGTCAATAAATGTATGCGTGAGAGACTAACTGGGTTTAGCTATTGAATTTAGAGTTCGTTGATTTCCTTTGGGTATATGAGCACGGATTATGACTTAAATGTGAGTTAGAGAAAATCTTTTGAAGATGAAATTTGGATCGTTTTGCGGACTATTGAGTATATTGAATGGTTTAGGCTTCAAGACCAGATTAATGAAGGGATGAGAGTATAACATAGATATAAGTGGACACTTTGTACGAGATATTTTGGGGTTTGTATGGTACTATTTATTTAAGGTGTTAACTCAAAGTGAAGACACTATAATGGTAATCCATAGAGGTATAGCCATTTCGATGAATATTGAGGAAATAGAAATTTCTTTAGCCTTTTTATATTTTAAAAGCTAATTAGGCTCGGGATGGTGATGTTTTGAATTTCTGGGGAATACTACTAAGTATGCGATTTACAAAAGGAAACACCTTTGCAGTGTAATTAAGGTTGTGGATAAGGTGAGCTTGGGATATCTCGAGAGTTATGTTTGGGAGCAATTGGGATTCTCCAATTTTGATTATGGATTCTAATTAGTAGTGAAGGTTATGATTGAAGGAAGTTATGTGCGAGAGGTCGTGGTATTGTGAACATTATTTAGGGTTACTACGTGGTGGTTTAGAATGGACAATTGAGGAATTTGAGAAATGGCGGAACTATCGTATCCGTAGCTATTGGGTATTTCGGGTAAGTCTCGTTAAAATTCGGGTCGAATTTTCTTTAAGGGGGAGTGAATGTCACGACCCGAAAACTAGGCTCTATTTTATTAGTAATAAATAATTATTATTTATTTAATTGCTTATTTATTTATTTAAATTATTAATTATTTAAATATTTATGTGTGCACTTTATGTGTCATAATAAATTATGACTAGCATTTTATTTGGGTCATTTGTGCTAATGTAGAAGTGTTGAGTCTTATTTTTTAGTGGGGAGTTTGTTTGTAGAGAGTAGTAGTAAGGGAGGGGTCTAAGTGTAAGTTTAGTTTTAATCATCTTCTCCCTACTCCCTCTATTTCTCCCTCACCCCATTCACTTTCCAGCCATTTCTCTCTCTCTCTAGCTCATTGGGTAAGTTTTTCTTCCTCTCACTTCTCTCTTCATTTCCATCATCTTCCTCTCATTATTTCTCATTTCTTAAAACATGAATCATGTTTAGATCGTCGATAGGATCGTAGGAAGCCAAGAAATTTCGAGTTCCGTCACCTTTGAGAAAATCCGGGTAAGTTACTTTTCCCCCATTTTAATGCTAAATTGTTCATATCATGTTTATATTATTCTTGATGTGTTATATTTGAAGTTTGGTTGAATTTGGAATTTATTTGGAATTTATTTTGAGTTTTGGTCAAAAATGGTGATTTTAGGAATGTTGGGTTTGAATCTTGATCTTGGTTGATAAATGGTATTATTTGAGTCCCCATTCTAGTTATAAGTTGTTTTGGGTTCATCTTTATGCTTGGTGGAAGGTTGATTATGTTTGATTTTGGTTGTAAAATTGAAATGGGTAAGAAAATTGGTAGAAACCCAGATTTTGGCCGGATTTCGTCCCTCCGGGCAAGGAGGCGCGCGCACCATGTTTTGGGAGGCGCGCGCACCCTTTTCTGCTTCGAAATCGCAGCCTTCTGACCTTAGGAGGCGCGCGCATCACTTTTTATGGAGGCGCGCGCATCCCTCTTTTTCCAGTTTGTCCGTTTTTCGTTCGATCTTCCGGAGGCCATAACTTTCTCATCCGGACTCCGTTTTAGGCGTGTAAACTATCGTTTCGAAGCTCTCTTCGAGTACTACAATATGGTATAGGTTGTTCAGTTAAGTTATAAGTTTTATACTTCGGGATTTTATTAGGTGTTTGGGCATCTTATGATGTGTTCGTGGTTGTTCCAATCGAATTGATTTTCGAGTAAGACTTGGTATAGGTTTTAGGCGATGCCCCATAGTATCTAGAGGGTCGTTGTGGAACACCAAGGTGTAGGGTTTAGTCCGGTCGTGATCATGTTCTAAAGATTAACCTTTTTGATTCGTTTGGGGGTTTGGGATTGGTTCGTTAAGGACGAAGGTAAAGCGTGTATTGGCCATTGGGTACTTACGGTTTGATTAACCTTAAAGTGTATTCATTCTGATTCCTACTTTGGAATTTCAGGTGTGATGAGATGGTTGAGTTCATAGTCCTAGTACATCTTTATGAGTAAACGTTTAGGATAATTTTGGGTTATAGTCGTTGTACTATTTGTGAGCGACCGTTTGGGTTGTGTTCTTTATGATTAACTCGTGGGTATCATCTTTGGAATGTATCTGGTATGGTTTCTCTTTATGAAATTACGGTATTCTAATAATCATTGTTGTTGTGCTCTTTATGAGAAATTCCGTTTATCGTTGTTGTGCTCTCTTATGAGAAACTTCTTGTGTTCGTTGTTGTTGAACTCTTCATGAGTAATCGTTTGCATCTTTATGGTGATTAATTGGTGTGGTTCCCTACTTTGGAACCTTAAGTTGTTATTCATGCTAAAATATTATTACTTAGCATTTAATTAGAAGCCCAGCTGGCATATTTGTTGCATCGGGCGATGGGAAGGATTATAATGGCAAAGCCAAGTCCATTATAATGTTGACCATTGTTTTGCCCCCTTCTTTACCCCTTCTCCAGATTGGCCTTGGAAATGATAAGTCAGCGTTCCTTTGTGAATGCATCTGGCTAACGGGCATGACTTTGTGTCATGGTCCTTGTCCTTTGTGACACTTCATTTGGTTACTGGTTCCGGTACCGGGGTTTTCTCTTCGAGCTTTCATGCTGCTATGAAGATGTTGATTGTTGATTATTGAAGCTGCGCAGCGATCCTTTATTTGGATGTTCCAGTTCGGAAAACCTTGGCTATGTATCCACTTATGAGTGTTTATTTCATCTTTATGTGTTGCATGATGAGCTGGTCGTTATTTCCAACCGGTATGGGACGGTTGGCGATAGGGAGCCTCTCATTTGTTGTTATATGTTTATTTATATGATTGATTATTGGATGTTACTGTTTGACAGCATGTCACTTATTATTCCGCTGCTATCTGTCATATGTTAATTGCTATTGGTTATTGCATAATAGCATGTCATGTAGTTGCATTAGTAACTTACTGAGATTTTATCTCACCCCGTTTATTTCCATCTTTGTTTTTCCTTAACCCCCCCCAGGAGGAAAAGGATTAGGATTTGCGGATCGAGGAGGACGTCGAGAGGTTTGAGATTTTGGGGCAGGTTGTTATGGATCGGTTTACATTATTTAAATGTATAACCTTTTGGGGATAGTTTTACCATTATTGACGTCATTAAGAATTGTATATTTTATTCTTTTGGGTATAAGCTGTGGAGCTTATGTTAGATGTACTTTGTTGATTTAAACTTGGATTTATAAAACCTTGTGTTATCACCTTTTGGTATTAAACGAAATTTTTAACTTCGGTATTTCTTAGTTTTGGTTCTAAGTCGACGTCCAGCTCGCGATCTCGGGCCGCGGGGTTCGGGGTCGCGACACCCTCCCTACTCTTCCTTCTCCCTCACTCTCTCCCTCACCCTACTCCCTCCATTCCCAGCAACTCTCTCTCTCTCTCTCCTTGGAAAGGTAAAATTTCTTCTCTCCCTTCTCTCTTCATTCTACCTATCTTCCTCCCATTATTTCTCATTGCTCATTTTATGAAATATGTTTAGATCGTCGTTAGGATCGTAGGAAGCTAAAAATATTTGAATTCCGTCATCTTTGAGAAAGTTCAAGTAAGTTGCTTTCCCCCATTTATATGCTAAAATTGTTCATCTCCATTTTGTATGATGATATATGAAGCTTTGAAACGATTATTTGATGATTTGTGAAGGTTTAGAATTTATTTGGAATTTATTGTTATTTTGGGTGATTTTTGTGATAAATCAAATGTGGGGAATGAAATCTTGTTTGGGTTGATAGATGATGTTGTTTTGGTCCCTCTTAAGCTTAAATGTTGTTTGGGTACCTTATTAAACTCATTGGGAATGTTGATTTTTGGTTGAATGGAGAAATGGTGAGAAACCTTTGTAAACCAACCCAGCTGAAATCCCTCCCAGCCCGTCGACCGAGCGCCCGCCCGGGTTGGACTAGGCGCCCGCCCGCCTATCCTTTTCCTGCGGCCAGACCTTCTGGGCAAATAAGCGCCCGCCTGCCCCTACCCGCGCGCCCGCCTGCCCGCCTGGTCTGGAATTTTGCCTTTTTGCTTGTTTAAACTAAATGGCTTCCCTAGTTTAAGTTTATTTACTCTAATTAACTTAAGATAACATCGTGGAACACTTTATTAATTGGAATTGGTTCTTTTATGAATAAATATGTTATGGAATTTGATTGAGTATCGTTTTGAGAATGTGGGCCATCTTTGATGTGTGGTTTGGATTGGTTTACCTTTGTGGTAATTCATTTGGAATGGTTCCCTACTTCGGAATCATGAGTTGTTTATTTAAGCTAGTGTTTATTACTTAGCTTTTATTTGAAAGTCCAGCTGGTTATTTGTGTATCGAGTCAGGCAATGGATAATGCTATAATGGCACAAGCCAAGTCTAGTATAGCATCGCCCATTGGTCTTTCTTCCTCATCCAGATTGGCCCTGGATGGGATGAGCTAGCTCCTTTTGTGAGTATTCTAGCTACACGTTTTGGAGCATGACTTTGTGGCATGGCTCCCGCCCTTTGTGGCACGTTACTTTGTTATTGGTTCCGGTACCGGGGTTTTCTCTTCAGCTTTCATGCTACTATGAAGATGTTGATTGTTGATTGTTGAAGCTGCGCAGCGACCTTTATTTGGTTTTATCAGTTGGGAAACCTTGGCTAATATCCTTTGTTAATTGTTTATTTCCGCTGCTATCTGTTAAATGATAATTGCTATGTGCTATGTGAATTATTATTGTTTATTGCTTATTGCATCATAGCATGTCATGTAGTTGCATTAGTAACTTATTGAGATTTATCTCACCCCCTTTCTTTTATCTTTGTTTTTCCTTAACCCCCCCCCCCCAGGAGGAAAGGATTAGACTCGCTGATCACGAGGAGGACGTCGCGAGTGTTGAGCTTTTTGGGCAAGTGGTTATTGGTGGGTTTACATTACATAAATGTGTAACCTTTTGGGAATAGTTATACCAAACTTGACGTCATTAGAATTTGTATATTTGTTATTTTGGGTGTAAGCATATGGAGCTTACACTACTTTATATTTTGTTGTTCAAGTTGGATTTCAAAACTTTTGTGTTGTCATCTTTTGGTATAAAAAGGAAATTATTATCTTCATTATTTTAGAGTTTATTGTTTAAGTCGACGTCCAGCTCGCGCACTCCGGGCCCGCGGGGTCGGGGTCGCGACATATAACGTCTTCCAATCGTGTCCCGAGCGTGGGGCCAAGTAGGACCACGGGTCTGGGGCGCGACATGGTCTTTGAGTTGAATTTGGTCACGTGTAACTGTAAGTCGTGCCCCTGTAAAATAGGATAAGAGATATGATTCAAATAAAACATGTTAGTTTACAAACATACCTGCAAGTCTATATGGTGACAACTTGAAGGATCAAGTGTCATGCCAAGTTGAGACATTCAAGATGGAAATGCAGTTAAAAATTCTACCCCAAACATCTTGAATATTAGTACTTTTTTTTTTGCAGGTTCATACTAACATTGGCACTCTTAAAAACATTAATATTGGCATTCGTGAACTCCATTGCTGACGCTCATATTATCAAATGATCATCCAACGCCGAAATATGAAATGGATCAGCAAATAATGCGAAACCAAATTGAAAAGATTAGATCAAGTACGGAAAAGTGCAAGCCACTCAGTTTGTTCCTGATCTTAAAAATTGTGTTGAAAATCCAAATTGAAGGACATAAGCGGACCTTCAACAGCAATTCAAAGAATGATGAACCAGTTTTGATAAGTGTGTAAGAAGAGGATGAGTTTGTTTGTGAAAAGATCATTACCGTGCGAATCATTACTGTTTTGGTCAAATTTTGCAATCTAACTTCAAGAAACGAAATTGGGTACAATGGAATGAAATTGTAAAGGATTCAAGAACAAGTAGACACGATAATTAACGAGGAAAGCCCTTGAACAACTTGTTCGCCGGCATAAAACCTCAAAGATGGAATTTTATTAGTAATGGTGAAGAACAATGAAACAAGTAAGAGTATTGCTCAAAAGTAAATAGCCGTGTGTGTTGTCTGCATTACATGATTTGCATGAACTATTTATACTAAAGGAGTCATCACAAACTAGCTAACAAGGCCATGATTCTCGGGAAGTTTGTTAGTCAATTCCCGTTTGATAAGAGTCATCCTTAGACTTGGTCTTTGAGTCTCAATTTGGTCACATGTTCTTTGTGATTCGTGTCCCACTATTTGTTTTGTGTTCCTGAAAAATAGGAGATGAAACATTATCCAAATAAAACATAATTAATAAGTAAAGATACCTGTAAGTCATATAACGGCAACATGTAGGTTCAGGATGTAGGATGTTCTTAAGACAAGCAGAACTCTTCAGGATGATTCAAGGCAAGCAGAACTCTTCATCATGTTGAAAAAACAGTGCAGTTTTTATCCCCAAACAATTGCCCCCAATTTTTGAATTTAAAAGAGAATATTTAAAGTCAAAAATTGATTTTGGCAGCTTAAACGTGGACGGTGAGGGGCGAATTTGTAGGAATATAGGGTCTAGGTATTTGAGTAGGGCTAGGAGTCTGGAACCGTCTACGTCGTTTCCTTTAAGACGTCTAATTCATCCACTCTCTTCAATTACGCAGCAAAAAGGATTTTCCCCCAATTTCTTCCTGGTGAGTTCTTCTTTCCTTTTTCTTCTTGACTTCCCTGCTAATGCTGAATTCTTGGACCCGAACCCTCTATTTTCTTCTGATTTTGTCTCCGATGAATGGGTAGGCTTTTTCGAGTACCCTTTTGCCCTTGGTCTGAAATTCCCTTTTCCCCCCTGTCATTACTCGTTTTTTCGAACTATCTAGCCTGGCTTATACCCAATTGATGCCTGTTGGTTGGAGGCTGCTAATTGCTTTAGGCAGATTAAGCGAGGAGACTGGTTTAGAGGTTGGCTTAGAGGAGTTGGCTTTCTGCTATGTTTTGAGGGCTCATGGAAACTCTAGGTATGGGTTTAGGGTTAAGAACAAGGCGTATAGTTTGGTAATAGAATCTGTTGATAAAGATAGGGGTTGGAAAAATAGGTTTTTCTATGTTAAGAAAAGTAGCCTGTAGGGAGGTGAAGGTCTGGTTTCAGAATGGAATAATAAAGGTAGTTGTGCCTTTGCTTCTTTTTCTGAGTTTTGCTGGATTTCAAGAGTTTATAACATTTCTTTCATCTTGCAATCACTAAGTTGGAGGAGTTGTTCCCAAAAAAGGCGGACACATTGGTAATTGTGGAGAAGATTTGTGCACTGCCACCTGCTAGGCATAGGTTTGTTAAGCCTGTAAAAAGCTCAAGTGGTGAAGAGGAGAACCCAGAGGATATACAGGAGGCTTCAGGTTGTGCTCACAAGATGTCTTCAGGTATTTATCAGTTCAACTTGCATTTCAGCTTTGTAGCTCTGAGATGTTAATTTTTCTCAATTTTTGCAGTTACCCGTTCTCAATCTGGGTTTGGTGCTAAGGATTTGATGGCAATGGTCCGTGGTAGGGTGAAGGTTGACGGTAGTAGGCCTCCAGTGCCTAAGTTGGATGCAGGTGAAGACAAGTTGAACAAGAAGAGGAAGGCTAAAGAGATTGTAGATGTGGAAACTGCGGTGCCGGTTGAAAGAAAGTATGAGAAGAAGGTAATTTTTGACTCTGTCTAACTTGGACTTGATTCCTGTTTAGCTTCGATTCTAACTTAGGTTTGTTTTCAGGTTGTGAAGGTGGTTGGGCTCCTGGTCACTGAGGTTCAAGTATGGAAGGAGAAAGCAGAGGCTTCTTTTAAGAAGATGTATGAGCCTGAGGAGAGGGCTAAGGCTGCTGAGAATGAATTAGATGAAAAGGACAAGGAGGTTAGAGATATGACACTGAGGCTTGTGAAGGTGAATCAAGATCATTCCAAGGAGATGGATATCCTGCATAGCCAATGTATGAATGATGCTGCCAAGTCCTTGTTTGAGATGATGATACAGATGATCAAAGAACACCAGGCTGGCAAGCATTCTGAATGGAACTTGGATGATGAGTTTGAATCCTTGAGGAAGATTACTGGAGAAGCAGTTGATGGAGAAGAGGTTACTTCCAAGGTGCCCATTGTTGATCAGGGAGAACAGGTTTGCGAGAACCAGGAGAAAAAGGTTGATGGAGCCACCTGAAAGGTAATTCCTTATTTTCGTTTGTCCTGCAGGGTAAGATGTTAAAACAATTTGTTTTTATGTTTTTTGTTTTATCAACAAGGGGGATGTCCTCGTAAACAATTAGATAATTTAGGATGTAATGGTTTTTGTTTGGACAACCTTCATGTTGCATTGTGCTCAACTCATGTCTTGTGATAGCATGGGTTAGACTTTTTGAAATGGTTTAGTTTAAAATAGTTCAGTTTGTTGAACTTTCTTTGGTTATCATGGTTGTAAAAATGATTGACCTCCCAGGACACTACATTTTGGTAACGTAGGTAAGGTAGAAATAGAGATGCAACTTGTTGAAGTTGACTTCTAAAATGCAAGATGTAACATGTTAATGCTAACAGTAGGAATGAAAAGATGTTTGAATCTTTTAAACTTTTGTCTTTGGTAACACGTTAATGTTACAACCAATTCTAAATGGCTTGAGTTCACAATTTGTCTAAGTGCAAGATGGTAATCAATATGTAATAAATACACTGGCCAACTTACAACTTAGACAAATGTGAAAAACGTGCGCACGGGCGAAGGTGTATGAACCTTAAACTTTAAGAAAGACGTATAATCTTTAAACCTTTGAAAGGTGAAAACCTTTAGAACCTTAGTACAAAATTCAGAAAATGAAGCATAAGATTTAACATTAATATGCTTACTTGAACATTCGTATAAGTTAGGCTTTCATCCAGCATGATGTCAGCAAGTTTGACTGATTTCATCTTAAACAGTCCAAGTTGTTGTCTCTGGCAATTCGTCTGAACATATTGACCTAGTTGACCTGTGTTGGAATTTTGAGTTGCCTTGCAAAACAAACACATGTTAGGGGTAGGTGTTAGCTTGGCTAACACCCCTCTGATGCTTAAGTCAGTAAGTGTTCAAGAAAGATTAATAATTTGAAATAACAAAATTGAAATAAAGCTCAAATAAATCATACCTGGTCTTTGGAATTGAATGGACAAGCTACAACTTACATGTAATAAGCTTTAAGATTGACTGCATTCCAACTCCTTGGTATTCTAATTCCATCCAAGGTGGAGAGCCAATATGCACCTTTACCAGCTTCTGCATCAACAAGGTAGGGACCTTCCCACTTGGCTGCAAGTTTGCCTGCATTCAGTTCCCTTGTGTTCTGAAAAACTTTTCTGAGCACCATGTATCCAACTTGAAATCTCCTAATGCGTACATTGTTGTTGTAGGACTTGGCAATTCTCTCTTGATAGGCCGCCATCCTGATCTTAGCCAAATCTCTTAGTTCATCAATAGTATCAAGATCTTCTGCAAGTATTATCTGGTTTTCCTCTGGAGTTATTAAACCATATCTAGCTGTTGGGATAGAAAATTCTACTGGAATTACAGCTTCAGTCCCATAAACCAAGGAGAAGGGAGTTTGGCCGGTTGCATTCTTAGGAGTTGTCCTATCTGCCCATAGTACTAGTGGCAACTCTTCAGCCTATCTTCCTTTCTTTTGATCTAAACGTTTCTTCAAGTTGTTCACAATCAACTTGTTGTTTGATTCTGCTTGACCATTAGCTTGAGGGTGTACCGGTGTAGAAGTAATCAGCTTGATTCCCCACCTTGTACAGAAGTCTTGGGTCTTCTTGCTGATGAACTGAGAACCATTATCACAAACAATTACTGAGGGGACTCCAAACCTGCTGATGATATTTCTCTTCAAGAATGAAATCACTTCTTTATCTCTAACTTGGACGAAGGCTTCAGCTTCGATCCATTTTGAGAAGTAATCAGTCAAGGCTAACATAAATACTTTGCCCCCAGGTGCCTTAGGAAACTTTCCAACGATGTCCATTCCCCATTGCATGAATGGCCAAGGTGATAGTATAGGATGAAGCGGTTCGGCACGTTGGTGCAGGATGTTGCTATGTCTTTGACAAGCATCACATTTATGAACATAATTAATTGCATCCTGGCGTATAGTTGGCCAATAATATACTGTTCTCAATGCCTTAGAAGATAATGATTTGCCCCCTGAATGATTGCGACATTCACCATCATGTAGCTCTTTTAAAACTAGTTCAGCTTGTAGGGGCTCCAGGCATCTCATGTACAAACCTGTAAATGACTTACGAAACAGTACATTATCAATTAATATAAATTTTGATACCTTTATCCTGAAAGCTTTAGCATTCTTGATACCTTGTGGTACTGTTCCATCCTATAAAAACTTTATTATGGGCAGTTTCTAAGATGTCACTTCGTTCAAGAGGCTAATTGCCGTATCAAGTTGATCAACAACTTGATTTGCCTCAGGTTGATCTATTGCAGGATGTAGAATGTGAATGATAGGAATGGTATTGTTTAACATGCTCCTGCAACTTGAACCTAAGTTGGCTAATGAATCAGCTTCAGCATTTTCCTCCCTTGGGATTTGTTGGAACGTCAATTCTTCAAATTGTCCAGCCAATGATTTAACATGCTACAAATAACTTGACATCCTACTGTGCTTAGCTGTATAAGATCCATTGAAGTAGTTAACCAACAACAAGGAATCACTATAAACATTGAGGAATTTAACATTTAGACTTAAAGCAGTAACTAAACCCATGATGAGGGCCTCATATTCAGCCTCATTATTTGTAGCCTTGAACTCTCAAGCCACAGCTTGAGGAATTAGTTCTCCTTGAGGGGATCTTAAGACAATACCCAAACCTGTGCCCCTTGCATTTGATGCTCCATCTGTATAAAGCATCCAAAATCTAGGAGAGTTTGACCCTTCAAGTTGTTGGACTTCAAGTTCAACCTCAGGTTGGAGGTCGGGACTGAAATCTGCCACAAAGTCTGCTAAGGCTTGTGACTTGATTGCAGTCCTTGCCTCATACTGGATGTCTTATGTACTATGTTGTATAGACCAATTTGCCATCTTGCCGGACATTTCAGGTTTTCTCATCACGTTCCTGATAGGATAGTTAGTCCTCACAATAATAAGATGAATTTCAAAGTAATGGCGTAATTTAATAGAAGCAGTTATCAAAGCGAGTACAAGTTTTTCAAGATGGGAGTACCTGGTTTCTGCATCTAGAAGAGATTTACTTACATAATAAACAGGAAGTTGTGAACCATCTTGTTTTCTTGCCAATACTCCGCTGACTGCATTTTCTAAAACCGAAAGGTATAGATATAAAGTTTCACCTTTTTGTGGTTTAGAAAGCAAAGGTGGAGTAGCAAGATACTCCTTAAGCTGGTTGAAGGCTGCTTCATGCTCTTCTGTCCACTGGAACAACTTGTTCTTTCTGAGTACTTCATATAATAGCCTGCATCTGTCAGACAACTTGGAGATGAACCTGGTTAGAGCAGCAACTTTGCCTGTAAGCCTTTGTACTTCTTTGATATTCTTTGGAGACTTCAAGTTGATGATATCTTTGATCTGTTCTGGACTCGCTTCGATACCCCTTTTGGTCACCATATAACTGAGGAACTTTCCAGCCTTAACACCAAAGTTGCATTTTGAAGGGTTCAGCTTCATGTTAAATGCTTCTAAGATGTCAAAAGCCTCCTTAAGATCTCTGGCATGGTCTTCAATGCACTTAGACTTTACCACCATATCATCGATGTATACCTCCATAGTTTTACCAATCTGATCTTTAAATATCATGTTGACTAATCTCTGGTAGGTTGCTCCTGCATTTCTCAATCCAAAAGGCATTACAAGAAAACAATAAATACCATCTGGAGTGATGAACGCTGTGTCTTCCTGATCAGAAGGTTCCATTTGAATTTGTTGAAATCCTGAAGAAGCATCCATGAATGTTAAGACCTCATGGCCAGCAGTTGCATCAACTAGGGAGTCAGTGTGAGGTAAGGGGAATGGATCCTTAGGGCATGCTTTGTTCAAGTCTGTAAAGTCTACACAGACTCACCATTTACCGTTATTCTTCTCCACAACTACCACATTGGCCAACCATCTAGGGTAGTCAACCTCCCTGATCATCTTTGCCTTCAGCAACCTTTCTACTTCTTCTCTGATAATCTAATTACGCTCATGAGCGAATTTCCTTCTTTTCTGGTGGACAGGTTTGGTGTCACGACCCGAAAACCCGTCTCTATTTTCTAATAATAAATATTTAATTATTTAATTATTTCTTATTTAATTGTTTAAATTATTATTTAATTAATAATTTATTTGTGCATTTTATGTGTATAATAATTTATGCCCAGCAATTAATTGGTTAATTGTGCTAGTGTAGAGAGTTGGGTCTTAATTGCTAGTGGGGAGTTATTTGTATTGGGTAGAGTAGGGGAGGGGCCCTAAGTGTAACATTTCAAATTAATCATCTCCCTACTCCCTCTCTTCTCCCTCCCCTCTTCCTTATTTCCCAGCCACTCTCTCATTCTCTCTCTCTCTCCTTGGAAAGGTAAAATTTCTTCTCTCCCTTCTCTCTTCTCTCTACCCATCTTCCTTCCATTATTTCTCATATCTCATAAAACGAAAAATGTTTAGATCGTCGATAGGATCGTAGAGAGCAAAGAAAATTCGAATTCCGTCAACTTTCATAAAATCCGGGTAAGTTACTTTTCTCCCATTTATGTTAAAAATGCTCATCTTTAATTCTATTGATGTTCTTGTTGATATCTATGTCATTTTGGTTGAGTTTAGAAATTATTTGGAATTTATTTGGATTTTTGGTTAAAAGTTATGATAATATGAATGTTTAGATTAAATCTTGATTTGTGTGGTTAAATGTTGTTATCTAGGTCTCCTAGAGGTTTATATGTTGTTTTAGTACATTGTTAAGAGTATTGGAAGTGTTGATTTTGGGTGTATATGTATTAGCAAGATTTTGGATTTGATTTTGGGTATGAATGTGTTAAACCCAGCTGATTTCTGCCCAGCCCGACGACCGGGCGCCCGCCCAGGTGAAGCCAGGCGCCCGCCCGCCTACCCTTTTTCCTTGGGCCAACCTTCTGGCGAAATGAGCGCCCGCCCGCCCCCTAGCGCGCGCCCACCCGCTCCCTTTTCCTGGCACTTATTCTTTAGTTGATTTTGGTTTAGGTTATAACTTTAACCCTAGTTTTGGGCTTTGTCCCCTTAGACTTAAATGGCCATTTTGGAATACTCTAATAATGAAAATGGCTCCTTTGTGAATATATGTGTTATGGGATTTGATAAACCCTTGTTTCAGAATGTTGAAGCACCTTTATGATGTGTGTTTGATTTATTCATCTTTTGGTGATTAATTGGAAGGATTCCCTACTTTGGAATCATGAGTTGTTTATTTGAGCTAGTATTTATTACTTGGCATTTATTTGAAAGTCCAGCTGGTATTTGTGGTTGTGTAGGGCGATGGAAAAGATTATAATGGCAACGAGCCGAGTCCATTATAATGTTGACCATTGTTTTGCCCCATTATTTCCCTCCTCCAGATTGGCCTTGGATGTGAGATGAGCTAGCTCCTTTCTTGGGAACAGTCTAGCTATTATAAGGGGTTGCGACTTTGTGTCGTATACTCAGTTATCGTTTGGTTATTGGTTCCGGTACCGGGGTTTTCTCTTCAG
This sequence comes from Campanula takesimana, assembly GCA_026119855.1. NCBI lineage: Eukaryota > Viridiplantae > Streptophyta > Magnoliopsida > Asterales > Campanulaceae > Campanula > Campanula takesimana. The sequence continues at coordinate 58,097 of JAOWBW010001007.1, forward strand.
CTATTAGGCTGCTATCGTTGTTGTTATTAAACTTGGATTTCTAAAACTTTGTTTTAAACCTTTTGGGTATAAAAGTGGAATTTTTATCTTCAGTATTTTAGTACTTGTGTGTTAAGTCGACGTCCAGAGCGCGTGCTCCCGGCCCGCGGGGTCGGGGCCGCGACAATTGGCATTTGGATCAATGTTCAATTTGTGGGTAATAACATCTTTGCTAATTCCAGTCATGTCTTCATGCTTCCAAGCAAAGCATTTCAACCTGCTCTTCAAAAACATAATGATTTCTACTTCTATATCAGGAGGTAAGTGTGCACCTATGAGAACTTTGACGTCGGGATTAGAAGGATCAAGTTGTACTTCCTTGATATCGAATTCAAAGGCTTCCAGTACATCCCGTGCCTTTCGCTGTAATTGCTATGCCTGCCTGGGACTGCTTGCTGCTTTCATCGACACCTTGTAACATTCCTTTGCTGACTGCTGATCTCCTGACACCTTTACGACTCACCAAGGTGTTGGCAACTTGAGGCACTGATGGTAAGTTGAGGGTACTGCTTTTACACTATGAATCCATGGTCTTCCCAAGATGATATTATAAGATGATTGACATTCTATAACACAGAACTTCTCCATGGAATTAATCCCTTCAACATATACTGGGAAAGTGATTTCTCCGAACGTATGCTTCGTTTCACCACTGAATCCAACTAAGACAGACGAGCACTTAGTCACATTCTCAAGTGGGATACCCATTCCTTTTAAAACATCGGTTGTCACGATGTTGACTGAACTGTCATTATCAATCAAAATACGTCTAACCAAACAGTTTGCAACCTGAAGGCTTACAACCAATGCATCATGGTGAGGATCCTGGATGTTGCCCCTATCATCTTCATCAAAGGTGATCTCTTGCCCCTTGTCTTTGCTCACATATCTAGATGGCAAGTAAGACCTATCTTCTTTGGCATCTGCAGCACGGCGTTTTGCAGCCGAATAAGTTGTTCCACAGATATCTGAGCCACCACTTATCATGTTGACCACTCTAGTTGGAGGTGGATGAGATGGTGGATTCTCAGTTTGTTTCTCCTGGCTGTTTGCAAGGTCCTCAATACGCCCACGCCTTCTACCAAGCAATTCTTTGAGGAGACCTTAGGACAACAGATGGCTAATCTCCTTTCTAATTGCAATACAATTCTCTGTAGTATGCCCAAAGTCTTCGTGATATGCACACCACTTCGACTTGTCTTTCCATATTGAAGGTTTGTCAGCCTTCTTGGGCCATCTTGCTTTCTCACCCAGGTTGTCCATGGCATTGATCAATCCTGCAATATCAATAGAGAAACAATAGTCATCTATTCTGGGGTATGAAGAATCATCATCCTCATCATTATCATCTACAACATGAATTTTAAAGGAGTCAGGTTTAGAGTAGGGTTTTCCCCTATTAGTTCTGGCATGAGATGTTTCCATCTTGCCGCCAGAATGGAATGAGTCTGATTTGCCACTGGAATGGTCTGAAGTTGTATTCTTCTTTGTCGTTTTCTCCTGAAGCAACTTGTCTTCTTCCAATCTGATGAATCTGGATGCTCTGATTCTGACTTCATCCAACCTTTTGCAAGGTGTCATGACTGGATCATCGTAGTAGTGTGAGTCCTTTTTGAGTCCCATCCTGAATGCTTCTATTGCAGTAGTAGTATCCAGGTTGGTGATGGTCACTGCTTCCCTATTGAACCTACTGAGATAATCTTTGAGAAGCTCATCAGGTTGCTGAACCATCCTGTAAAGATCACTTGTCAGTTTCTCAAATACCCTGTTACAAGAAAACTGATTAGTGAACATATTGATAAGTTGAGCATAGGATCCAATAGAGCCTAGAGGCTGGTTGATCAGCCAATGCAAGGCTGCCCTTGTAAGAGTTGAGCTAAAGCCCCTGCAAAAATATGCTTCCTTATACTGAGGTGGGATGTGGACCACGTCCATCTTCTCCTGATAGAGTGCAACATGCTCGGCCGGGTCAGTGGTACCATCATATTGTTTCATATGGGGTGGATTGAAATTTTTAGGGATAATGACATCGGCTATAGCTGGAGCAAAATGAGACTCGTTGAAACAGGTTGAAGTAGCCTGGTTATGTGGTATAGTCAATCCTGGTACGCTCATGACCAAATCCTTCAGTTCCTGTATCTGTCGGCCAAGTAGACTACCTGCATCATTGTTAGTTGTAGCAAAATGATAATTATTATAATGATTGAAATCAGTTTGAGGGTTAAAACTCCCTGCTGCCATTGTCGTAGGAGTCAGGAATGTTGTTGAAGTTGGAACGATAGTTTCATGATTGACGATTGTGCTATTGATCATGCTGGTTGCCGGCGTAATCCCACCAAATCCAGACGATCCAGCAATGTTACTCCCAAAAGCAAGCCTTCTTGGTTGATAAGGAGAGTACAGGCTAGAGGGTGCATTTGGAGTTACAAACTGAAAGATACTAGGGAAGCTTGTCTGTTGTATCGCTGGCGTTCCTCCATGAAGAGAAGTTACTTCATTCTACAACCTAGCAACTTGGTTCATCAGCATGGTAGAAGTATCATTCTGGACTTGAATCTAGTTCCTCATTTCACGCATCATGGTGGTCAGGTTGGAAGCGATGTCAATAGGGATCTCTTAATTTGCGGCAGTGGATGATCCATCCTGAATCTGGATTGGTCTTGAGACACCTCCAATGCTCTGAGTTGAAGATATTACGGCTGATGAGGCTGGGATTGTCTCCACAGTTGCCATCAAACCAATTGATGTCATGGTTGAAGACAATGCAGTCGACATCTCGAATTCCGTTGACAATTATAAGACCAAACTTCCCCACAGACGGCGCCAAATTATTTTGGTCAAATTTTGCAATCTAACTTCAAGAAACGAAATTGGGTACAATGGAATGAAATTGTAAAGGATTCAAGAACAAGTAGACACGATAATTAACGAGGAAAGCCCTTGAACAACTTGTTCGCCGGCATAAAACCTCAAAGATGGAATTTTATTAGTAATGGTGAAGAACAATGAAACAAGTAAGAGTATTGCTCAAAAGTAAATAGCCGAGTGTGTTGTGTGCATTACATGATTTACGTGAACTATTTATACTAAAGGAATCATCACAAACTAGCTAACAAGGCCATGATTCTCGGGAAGTTTGTTAGTCAATTACCGTTTGATAAGAGTCATCCTTAGACTTGGTCTTTGAGTCTCAATTTGGTCACATGTTCTTTGTGAGTCGTGTCCCACTATTTGTTTTGTGTTCCTGAAAAATAGGAGATGAAACATTATCCAAATAAAACACAATTAATAAGTAAAGATACCTGTAAGTCATATAACGGCAACTTGTAGGTTCAGGATGCAGGATGTTCTTAAGACAAGCAGAACTCTTCAGGATGATTCAAGGCAAGCAGAACTCTTCATCATGTTGAAAAAACAGTGCAGTTTTTATCCCCAAACAATTACTCTACAGCTTTTTCATCTCAATCGACATAGGGGTATTAGGTATCCCAGTGTCGACGTACCCGGTTTTTACGATAATTTCGGTTTTCATTGAAGTTAAAACCCGTTTTTTATTGATTAAGAAAAACTGATTTTTTCTAAAATTTTGAAATGTGGTTGGTAGATGTAGGCAGTGGCGGATCTACAATTTTTAGATTTGGTGGTGCCTATTCTTTCAACAAAAAAAAAATGACGGGAAACTAAGATGCACAGGGGTTCGGGGGCAGCGGCCCCGAATTTTTTTTTGAGCAATACCGGGACAGAGGGAGTAATTTACAGAATAAGAAAAAGAACAGAGGAACTTACTTGTGTCATCCTCATCCGGGACAGAGGGAGTAATTTACTGAATAAAAAAAGAACAGAGGAACATTAAGTGGGACGGAGTTAGTAAAATACTTAGACAATTTACTAAGTAAAATTCACAAATATAAATATAATAGGCTTCAATATATTAACATTATATAAAATAAACGCAATTTACATATGATTTTTCCTAGGATCATCTTTTGAAAATAATCTAAAATCGCATCCTCTTCAATAGTCATGAATACATCTTTCTACAAAAGTTACCAATCGGTCATTTAACCATTCATCCCCATCTTAAAACAATATAGAATGTACATAATCCAAGAGACGAGACAAGGAAAGAAAAGAAAAGAAAAGAAAAGAAAAGAAAAGAAAAGAAAAGAACTGAATTACAGTTCGATTTAGCATCCATTTTAGTTGGGTGAATTTAATTTGATTTATAATAGCCCTTGTTTTGATATGAGAAAATAATTGTTTGATTGTTCAATCCAAGTTAGCACCAAAATCAAGAAGAAAATCATGACAGTGAAATCAATTTTAGGGGTTAGGGTTTACCTTTGCTTGGATTTTTTCTTGATTTCTTGAGGAGGCTGTGGAGGGGGAATATCGCCTCCATTCCGGTTATGGTGGCGGACTGGCGGTGGCTGTGTGGGGGCGGCGATGGCTGTGGCGACGTCGGAGAGAGCAGAGAGTCCGAGCGAGAGCGAGCCTGTTCTGTTCGTGCTTCTGTTTTTTTTGTGTGTGTTCACGGCTTCAGTATACGCGTTATGCGTATAAGCGTATTTCAGAGGTTTTTTTTTTAATACCAAAATTCCAAAACGACGACGTTTTGAACAAAATTTTTTTTTTTTTTTTTTTACCCGTGCCTGGGCACTGGTAGGGACATGCCCAGGTCCGCCACTGGATGTAGGATGATGTTCGCCAGGCTCACTATATATATAGCTTGGTGTTCTGTCATATTATTTTACTTGGTGTTCCCTTATTCATTCATGGATGTCAAATTTGAGTAAACTATAAATTTGGAAATCTCATCATTGAACACCTCCCACCCCCCACACCCCCCCCCCCCCCAACCCACACACACAAAAAAAAGGGAGAGGTGATAAAAATCCATTGTTTCGATTTCTACTCTGATCAAGCTCAGATTTAAAATATGCGGGGGGGGACTCTTAATACCGTCTCACAGCTTGTGACGGCCACAACCAAGTCGACCCAGCCAAGCTGAGCCACACCATTTTTTTAATATTTTATTTGTTCGCCCTCCAACTTTTTATTTCCACGCCATTTTTTGCTCGCAAGCAAAAGTAACACATTTTATAAAGAAATGTAACACTTTTTTCTCAAATGTAACACTTTTTTTTTTTCAAAAATGTATCACAATTTTGCTGAAATAGCTTAAAGATAAATAAGATTGACAGCTAAACTAATGTTACATTTTATAATAAAATGAATGTAACATTTTTTTTCTCAATTGTAACATTTTTTTCTCAAATGCAAACCCAATTATATACATGAATTTTTACTCTTTTTTTTTAACGAAAAAACAGTAACATTTACTAAATAAAAATGTTACATTCATCTATATAAAATATTATAATCATATATAAACTCTGTTAAACTTCAAAATATTACTTTTTCTAACCACAAAAACTATCAAACTATTTATAATTTTTTGCAAAACATTTTTCACATTTGACAGTAAAAAGTGTTACTTTTTGAAGATAAAACTGTTATTTTTTTCAGAACAGAGTGTTACATCTCAGGAGAAGAGCAACTCAATTTTTGTGTGTTAAAATGTACTCCCTCCGTCCCTATTTAATCTACAAAAATTACCCATTTGGTTGTCCCAGTTTAACTTACAAAATCCTAAAATAGAAATGTTTTAATACTTTTAAAATGGTGGGACCCACTTGTGATACTAACAACAACTATCCTCTAACTATTTTATATCCCATTTTCTCTCTCCCACCCAACCATCTACACTCACAACACATCACCTTTTTCACTTTTTCCTTAATTAATATGCCCAACTCATTTTTTGTAAGTTAAAGAGGGACGGAAGGAGTATGTTTTAAAAAAAAAAAAATCAAACAATATCATGACCTATCTAGTTTGATTCATCATGTCGAGACGAACACAACGATATTTTTAGATTTTTTTCCTACTTAAAAATCTCTACATTTAGCAACTTAAAGTTAAAAGGTTTTTTTTGTTTTACCTGCGACACGTGTCGCATGCTGAGAGGAGCGCTTCAAGACTGAGCAGGCGTTGATATAGGCGGAGCGGGAGGTTCGACCCGTGGATATCTTACTGGAGTGTTTGTCTTACAATATTCATCCAGCTAATGGGGATTCGGTCATCCTAAGAATAGTCTTATTTTCTTTGAAGGCTGCTAAAGTTGTATGAACACGAGTTAATCCATAGGAGAAGAATATTCACAAACTCAGATGGGAACCCTAAAAGTCAACTATCTAGTCAACTATCACGAAAATCAACACTTTTCCTTTTCGGCCCACTGATATTGGAATTAGGCTAAAAGGTAAGTGACCATATAGAGTATATACACAAATCATTGATCAGGTCTATATTGTCAAGGCACACTTAGATGTTTGATAGTGAAGTTGTTGAAAGATAATGTGAATGTGTACTCCAATATTTTATGCTTTTTTTCTCTTTCATATGTACTCCCTCCGTTCCATCTCTCATGAATAAAATAGATAATTATTTTGATACGTTAGTAACAATACGACACATATGCCATGCTCTAATTAGTTAAGAACCCTAATTTATTTTTTACTTAAGTTATAAAGATATTCTTCCGTCCCGGTTTAATGTTTTTATTTTAGTTTTACACAGGGATTAAAAAAATGTTGTGAGTATGAAACGTAAAGTAAGAGAGAAAGTGAGTATGATGTTTTTGTTGTTAGAATAACAAGTGAGTGTTAGATTTTATAACAGTAGCAGCAACAGAGTAATTACGATTTAATCAGGAGCAAATCATGCAAGAACAGTAATAATTTATTAAGCCAATAGCAAACAGATCCAGCAAGAACAATAGTAACAGTAGAACAAACATAAACAAAAAAGCGAGTTAGAACAACTTATCAATCGGATCGAGTCGCCTTTTGAGAAGACTGTCCTAAGAAAAATTATTGCCCCCTACTGGTGCTGCTTCGGGTACCGGCAAATTCTTCCGATGATGAAACGATCACAGAACACGTACCAAGATTGGTTACGTAGCAGGTACGGGTTCAACGTCGGTCCTATCTCAGTCGCTTCAATCTCACCGCCGTTAGCACACAAACTGGAACTTTAGAACATAATATAGAGAGAACAAATATGAGAGAGTATTTTTGTGTGTATATTTTTGAAGAGAGGGATCGATTATTTATACACGATTTAGAGCTTCAGAATTTGACAAGGAGACGGACTCCTAATTCTTATCGACTCAAAGAGTTTCTGTCTTGCAAAGAAAGAAACTGCACAGTTACAATCCGGTTAGGATTCTGACGGACTTAACTAAATTCCGTTAGGGACCAAATTGCAAATACTGAAACCTCAAATGGATTTTGTCCAAAAAGATAGGCCCCGAACCGAACCATTCACTGAAATCGCCATCAGCCCAGCCGTGCCGAGCCGAGCGAGCGCGCGCATGTGTGGAAAGGTTCAAGCCCACCTCACAAGTAACTTGAACATGAGTGTATGAAATGCCAAGTAATTTATGTCACTTCAATATTCCCATGTAGGATGGCACAAAAGCCTTTTATATCACCAATAAAAGGGGAGATTTTGTCTTCCTATCCCATGTGGGATGGCAATCAACCCATTTCATTATTGGCATTAAAGGCTCATAAATGCCTAATTTTGAGGTCTAATTACTATGGATTCCACCCATAATTTGGCTTTCACCAAAACATCAATTTGCTTCATGGTATAACATAGAATGTGTATAAACATTGACTTTGGTCAACCTCAATGGGACCCACCCAAAGTTACCCAAAGCCAAACTTCCAACAATCCCCCACAAGTCCATAGTGATAAGACGTGTAGAGATTATCCATGTCGTGATTTCAGTAGAACGGTAACTTCCGACTTGAATCGCTACCTTAGTTAGTTAACGCAAACCTCCATATAACAGATGAACAGTTGTCTTGAATCTGATTCCTTTATGTGTAAAGGCCTTTGTTGGTAACAACACGGCAAAGGCTATGATAGGCCCTCTATCGTAGAATTGGCGCATATAGGCCATAACTCCCGATCCTCTATCATAAGTGCTTTCAAGGAATAACTTATTTCCTCTAATTGCGGCCAACAATAACACTTATTTAGTTGGGAATCTTCGAAGATGTACTGCTTTTCATCTTGTCTAAAAGACTCGATCCCATTTAAATCTTTAAGCTTTTACTATACTGGCACTAATGAGCACCCTCCAGGTTATTCAGGGGACAGACTCAGACATTTAACATGTCAATCTGTTTTAGGTGCTCCGATCTACCCCACAGCTTGTTATTACCATATTGAACCTTTTTTGTGGATCTCCACTCAGATAGGTTGGGTTGCTACTGCGTTTGAATCGGACGGGGTTCATCCCCATCCCCAACTTGGATTTAACAACAAGAACATATTCAAGTCCTTTGGTCAAAGGATCAGCTGTGTTATCCTTGGTACCAACATAATCAACAGCTATCACCTTTCGAGACACTAAATCCCCTATAGATTTTAATCTAATTTGGATGTGTCTCCTTGTTTTGCAGTTGTACTTGACACTCTTAAGTTTCTCAATTGTGGTAGTATTATCACAATACTACTTTGTCAAAGTCATTAGTAATAAAACCAAATGATGAGATAACTTTGTCAAATTTTTCATGCCACTGCTTTGGGGCTTGTTTAAGTCCATAAAGTGACTTAACAAGTTTAAAAACTTTTTTCTCATTACCAGATGCTACAAATCCTTCAGGCTGCACCATATAAATTTCATCCTCAAGATCGCCATGTAAGAAGGTGGTCTTAATATCCATCTGGTGGATTGGAAGATCATATACAGAAGCCAATGCTACAAGCATTCAAATTATAGTCATTCTAGAAACAGGTGAATAGGTATTGAAATAGTCTATTCCCTCCATTTGTTTGAACCCCTTAGCTACCAATCTAGCCTTAAACTTATCAACAGTACCATCAGGTTTGAGTTTCCTATTAAAAACCCACTTACATCCGATTTCATTGTAGCCAGGAGGAAGATCAACTAATTCCAATGTCCCATTTGAGACAATAGAATCAATTTGACTTTTCACGGAGTCCTTCCATTGCTTATCATCTGGACATGCCATCGCCTATTTGAAGCTATTAGGATCACCCTTGATATTGTAAGTGATATAATCACTTCCATAATCCTTGGTAGTCCTAGCTCGTTTACTCCTTCTCAGTTCATTCTCATTATCAGAATGAGAAACAACAAAATCATCCCCCATATTTGTCATCTCTTCCACTTGAGCGGGAATCAAATTTGTGTTAGTGGTTGATTCTCTTGGAAGTCCGTCCTTTATTAGAAACACATCCTCATAAAAATGTTGCATCACGTGAGTTCACATCCATGCCAGAGATTTCAGATTTGATGATAAGAAATCTCAATGCATAGCTTGTTTCAGAATATCCTATAAAGATTACATCACCAGTTTTAGGACCAAGCTTCTTCCTTTTGTGTTCAGGGACAAGTACCTTAGCAAGGCACCACCACACTTTTAAGTATTTCAAGCTTGTCTTTCTACCTTTCCAAAGTTCAAATGGACTTTCTGCCTTATGTTTAGGGAGAACTCTATTCAGAATACGGCATGTCACGACCCGAAATATAGGCTCTATTTTATTAGTAATAAATAATTATTATTTAATTATTTGCTTATCTATTTATTTAAATTATTATTTATTTAAATAATTATGTGTGCAATTTATGTGTTATAATAATTATGCCTAGCATTTTATTCGAGTTATTTGGGCTAGTGTGGAAGTGTTGAGTCTTAATTGTTAGTCGGGAGTGTAAGTAATTGTGTTAGTAGTTGGGGAAGGGGCCAGAGTGTAACATTTTGAATAATTCTTTATCTACTCCCTCCCTACTCCCCTCTCCTCCCTCACTCCTCACCATCACTTTCCAGCCATCTCCCTCTCTCTCTAGCAATTGTGGTAAGTTTTTCTTTCTCTCTTTCTCTCTTCATTTTCTTCATCTTCCTCTCATAATCTCTCATTTCTTAAAACGTGAACCTTGTTTAGATCGTCGATAGGATCGCGTAGAACCAAAAAGAATTGAATTCCGTCAACTTTGAGATTTATCAAGTAAGTTACTTTTCCCCCATTTTGATGCTAAAATGTTCATATCATGTTTAGATAATGTTTGATGTGTTATATTTGAAGTTTGGTTGAGTTTTGAATTTGTTTGGAATTTATTTGAATTTTTGGTTAAAAATGGTGAATATGTGAATGTGGGTTTAAATCTTGTTTTGAGTTGTTAGGTGGTGTTGTTTAGGTTCCCTTGATGTTTAGATGTGGTTTTAGTACCTTGGAATCTAGTTTGAAAGCTTTGATTATGAGCATTTAGTGAAGGTTGTGTTTTGGTTCGAAATTGATGAACCCAGGAAGAATCTGGGCATTGTTCTTCCGGCACGGTCGTTGTGGCGACCCCGAACCCCGCGGGCCCGAGATCGCGAGCTGGACGTCGACTTACAACAATACACCAAAATAATGAAGATAAAAATTCCATTTTTATACCCAAATTGTTTAAAACAAAGTTTTAGAAATTCCAGCTTAACAACAACAACAAACTACTAGAATAAGCTTCGCAAGCTCGCCCCAAAATACAAAAGATTACAAATCTTAATGACGTCATTGTTGGTAAAACTATCCCCAAAAGGTTATACATTTAAATAATGCAAACCGATCAAACAACCTGCCCAAAATCTCAATCCTCTCGACGTCCTCCTCGATCCGCGAATCCTAATCCTTTTCCTCCTGGGGGGGTTAAGGAAAACAATTTGAACAAGAAACGGGGTGAGAATAAATCTCAGTAAGTTACTAATGCAACTACATGACATGCTAAGATGCAATGACCAATAGCAATTAACATAAGACAGATCGCAGCGGAATAATAAGTGACATGCTGTCAAACAGTAATATCCAATAATCAATCATATAAATAAACATATAACAACAAATGAGAGGCTCCCTATCGCCAACCGTCCCATACCGGTTGGAAATAACGACCAGCTCATCATGCAACACATAAAGCTGAAATAAACACTCATAAGTGGATACATAGCCAAGGTTTCACCCAACTGAAGAACCAAATAAAGGTCGCTGCGCAGCTTCAATAAACAACAATTCATCATCTTCATACAAGCATGAAAGCCGAAGAGAAGTCCCCGATAGAAGCGACCGATCAACCCATCGATCAACAAACCATATTCATAGTAGCATAAAAGCTGAATAGAATACCCCCGGTAGAAGCGACCGATCAACCCATCGATCAACAAACCATCTTCATAGTAGCATAAAAGCTGAAGAGAATACGCCCGGTACCGGAACCAATAACCAAATGAAGTGTCACAAGGGACGGGAGACATGCCACAAAGTCATTCTCCAAGTAAAGCTAAAATGCACACAAAGGAGCTAGCTCTTCTCACATCCAAGGCCAATCTGGAGGAGGGTAATAATGGGGCAAAACAATGGTCAACATCACAATGGACTTGGCTGTGCCATCATAATGTTTCGCATCGCCCAAACACACACAAAATACCAGCTGGACTTTCAAGTAAAGGCTAAGTAATAAAATACTAGCACAATAAACAACCATTGATTCCAAAGTAGGGAATCATACCAATTAATCACCATAAAAGATGCAAACGATTACTCAAGAAGAGTTCAACAACAATAGCACAAGGAGTTTCTCATAAAAGAATCCAACAACATTGACCATTAAAACATAATGATTCCAAGATAAGGCACGTACCAAATACATCCTAAATATGGTACCCACAAGTTAATCGTAAAGAGCACAACCCAAACGGTCGCTCACCAATGGCACAATGACTATTACCAAAATGACCCTAAACATTTACTCATAAAGGTATACTAGGACTATGAACTCAACCATCTCATCACACCTGGAATTCCAAAGTAGGAAATCAGAATGAATACACCTTAAGGTTAATCAAACCGTAAGTACCCAAACGAATCCAAAAGGTTACCCTTATTAGAACATGATCACGACTGGACTAAACCCTGCACTTTAGTGTTCAATAACAACCCTCTAGGTACTATAGGACATCGCCTAAAACCTAGACCAAGTCTTACTCGAAAATCAATTCGATTGGAACAATCACGAACACATCATAAGATGCCCAAACATATACCAAATGATCATCACAAAGATAAGTAAAACCAACAATACCTCAATAAGATGTTCCAAATCCCAATTAACACTTAATTAATTTCAAACACAAACTTGATCACGAAGGACCCAATTCTACCACTAGAGTATACTACAATGATCACTAAGGTCGACTAGAAGGACACCCAAGACTTAGACCAAAACGCATTCTTCAATCACACAAATTAACAATTGAAAACTTTCAGAGGTTCTGTGCGGCCGCCCAAAGTGGACTGTGCGGTCGCCCAAAAAGCCTCAAAACAAGGACAAAAGCTTTCAGATAGATGTGCGGTCGCCCATACATTTTTGTGCGGCCGCCCAATGTTCTGAACTACTGGAAATCGGGAAGAACAACTTGGGTTCTTCCATTTTTATACCCAAAACACATTTCCACCAAAATCCAACATTCCAACTAGTATACTAATGTACCAACACAACTAATAAGTCTAAAGAGACTCATACAACCACATTTAACAACCAAAATCAAGAATCAAACCCAACATTCAAGATTTCACCATTTTTGATCAAAACCCAAAATAAAATCTCAATAAATTCCAAACTCAATCAAGCTTCAAATATAACACATCAAATACCATATAAACGTGATATGAACATTTTAGCATCAAAATGGGGGAAAAGTAACTTACTTGGATTTTCTCAAAGTTGACGGAATTCAATTCTTTTTGGTTCTACGCGATCCTATCGACGATCTAAACATGTTTCAAGTTTTAAGAAACGAGAGATTAAGAGAGGAAGATGGAGAAAATGAAGAGAGAAGGAAGAAGATGAAACTTACCCACAATGGAGGAGAGAGAGAGAGTTTCCAGGGAGATGAAGAATGAGGGAGTAGGAGGAGAGGGGAGTAGGGAGGGAGTAGATGAATAATTATTCAAAATGTTACACTCAGGCCCCCCCTCTCTCACACTACACACAATACTTACACTCCCTACTAACAATTAAGACCCAACAATATTACACTAACCCGAATGACTCGAATAAAATGCCAAGCATAATTATTATGAAACATAAAATGCACACATAAATATTTAAATAAATAACAATGCAGGTAAATAAATAAGTAAATAAATAAATAATAATTACTTATTACCAATAAAATAGAGCCTAGTTTTCGGGTCGTGACATTCACTCCCCCTTAAAGAAAATTCGACCCGAATTTTAACGAGACTTACCCTAAAGACCGAATAGCTACGGATACGATAGTCCCGCCATTCCTCGTATTCCTCAATTATCCAATCTAATCCACTAAAAGGTATCCTTAAATAATGCTTACGATAACACCACCTCTCGAACCGAATCATCCCATCATTATCTTCATTACTAATCGAAATCCGTATTCAATCATCGAAGAATCCAAATTAATTCCACACATAATTCTCGAGGTATCTCAAGCTCGCCTTAATCATAACCTTAACTACACCGCAAAGGTACTTCCATTTGTAAATCGCATACTTAGTATTATTCCCCAGAAATTCAAAACATTACCATCTCGGGCTAAATTAGCTTTTAAAATATAAAAAGGCTAAAGAAATTTCTATTTCCACAATATTCATCAAAATGGCTATATCTCTATGGATTACCATTATAGTGTCTTCACTTTGAGTTAACACCTTAAATAAATAGTACCATACAAACCCCAAAATTTCTCGTACAAAGTGTCCACTTAAATCTATGTTATACTCTCATCCCTTCATTAATCTGGTCTTGAAGCCTAAACCATTCAATATACTCAATAGTCCGCAAAACGATCCAAATTTCATCTTCAAAAGATTTTCTCTAACTCCCATTTAAGTCATAATCCGTGCTCATATACCCAAAGGAAATCAACGAACTCTAAATTCAATAGCTAACCCCAGTTAGTCTCTCACGCATACATTTATTGACTTAATGATATTTAAGCTCAATGGTACTACCAAAATCATAAACCAATTAGCTAGCTTCATTCCAATAGATCCATTACCAAATCACAATATTCTTTAATTATGCCCAAATATTGATACTCAACTTTCCTCACATACCCTTGGTCCAAATCGCGAAACGCCACCAAGGAGAGATTTAGGACCAAAGAACCACTATTTAACCAAAATTTCAAAATGCCTTTAACATAGATTGAGAAATTATTACTCTCCCAAAATGTACTTAGTCCTTTCTAACTTAACACGCTTACCACCATTACTGGTCATAACTCCTACAACAAACTCATCATCCATAACAAATCGTACACCCCTCCATACTAATCCATTCCGATGCATTCACGGAGATGTACTAAAAGTGACCAAAATTTTCCCCAAGAGATCCTCATTGAATCCTCAACTCCTATAACCCAACCGATGTCATAAGGACATTGATATAAGTATTAGCACTACAACCTTGTACTATAACAACTCAATTTAACCCAAGGTTCTCCCCAATTACTAGGTACTATTCAGAAATAAAATAGAAATTTTTACAAACGATAAATACACCCAACAATTGGTATAGACATCCATTGTCACTCATCGAAGCAAAATAGTCAGATTCCAAACAAGAGAAGATTTGCTTAACTCTACACAAAGGAACGGTCTCAAAACAATTTTATGCAAAAGGGAAGAGAGGATGTAACAATTTTTCTACAACCATCGACTAAAGCATGACATTTCCCTTCTCAAAATGACATCAAAAATCTTATAATAGCAATATGACCAATTTAGCAGGTAAGTTATATCTACCTTTAAGCACAACATGAGCACATAAGACTCCATCAGACATCCTACACTCCTCCATAGGAGTAGACACCGACAACACATAAGTCAAAGACTCAAGAGAAATAAATGCAACTAAATGCACATAAACATGAGAATGCGATGACCCTAAAATGCACGCGCTCGCTCTCTCGACACAAAATCAATACCTTCTGAACTGATGAGTCACCCGCTGAGTGCTGATTGATTGCAAATACTCTACCCGAAACCTTGGGCTTCCCCGAAGCATCCCTCTTCTGACCTTGTGGTATTCCAGTTCCTGTCCCCGATGACTGAACTCTAAACCTCGGACAATCTTTAACGAAGTGTCCCAACTGACCACACTTCACACATTTTCCTTGCTTCTTCCAACACTTGTCTTTTGAGTGTCCTTTCCTCTGACAGTAGCTGCAGATTTTCCCATTTCGTATCCCCTTATTAGAACCTTGATTTCCTACTGTTGGTTGCCCTTGAAGTTGCCTTCTGAATCGAGTTTGCACTCCAGAATTACCTCTGTTATCCGAATATTGCTGTTGTGACTTACTCTGCCCTCCTTGCTTACCCGGGTTAACCATCTCAGTCTTCCTTTTGTGTTCCCCAATATCCTGTTCAATCAAGTAGGCTCGATCCACCGCATCCTGATAAGTCTGAATCTGCTGTGCTATAAGCTGAGTCCGGATGGATGTCTTCAAACCCCTGATCAATCTCATCGCTTTCTGGTCCTCGGTCCGCACAAGGTATTCACAACACCTGGCTAATTCTGTGAACTTAGCTGAGTACTGAGCTACTGACATCATGCCCTGCTCCAAGCTGAAGAACTCGATCTCTTTCCGGTTTTGATTCACTAGAGAGATAAAATGATCCTTGAATTTCCTCACGAACCACTCCCAAGGATATGGTATAAGAGTCGCATCCCAACTGGTCTTCAGTGCCTTCCACCAATGTTCCGCAGTCCCCACGAGCTCATAAGCTGAAAGCAGAACCCTATCCTCATCAGTGCAACCAAAGACATCGTAGATTTTCTCCATCGATTCTATCCATAGCTCGGACTTCTTCACATCAGGCTCACCGTCGTACTCACTTGGTTTCAACTTCAAGAATTGCTCCAACCCATACCGCGGAGGTGCAACAAGTTCCTTTCTCGACCCTTAGTTATGAATTGCTTTCACGGCTGCTTCAAACCTGCCCTGAAACACTGCACGGTTTTCTTCCCTTAGACCATTAAGATTCTGAGTCCCACTGATGCCTTCACCAGCTCTTCTTCTAGCCATTACAAACAAATACCTGCATAAAATACTCATCGTTACTCACTCTGAACCCATCTACCCTCCTAGGTCATTCTAGTCCACCTATACTTATACATAGAGCTAAACCATAGCTCTGATACCAACTGTCGCGACCCCGAACCCCGCGGGCCCGAGATCGCGAGCTGGACGTCGACTTACAACAATACACCAAAATAATGAAGATAAAAATTCCATTTTTATACCCAAATTGTTTAAAACAAAGTTTTAGAAATTCCAGCTTAACAACAACAACAAACTACTAGAATAAGCTTCGCAAGCTCGCCCCAAAATACAAAAGATTACAAATCTTAATGACGTCATTGTTGGTAAAACTATCCCCAAAAGGTTATACATTTAAATAATGCAAACCGATCAAACAACCTGCCCAAAATCTCAATCCTCTCGACGTCCTCCTCGATCCGCGAATCCTAATCCTTTTCCTCCTAGGGGGGGGGGGGTTAAGGAAAACAATTTGAACAATAAACGAGGTGAGAATAAATCTCAGTAAGTTACTAATGCAACTACATGACATGCTAAGATGCAATGACCAGTAGAAATTAACATAAGACAGATCGCAGCTGAATAATAAGTGACATGCTGTCAAACAGTAATATCCAATAATCAATCATATAAATAAACATATAACAACAAATGAGAGGCTCCCTATCGCCAACCGTCCCATACCGGTTGGAAATAACGACCAGCTCATCATGCAACACATAAAGCTGAAATAAACACTCATAAGTGGATACATAGCCAAGGTTTCACCCAACTGAAGAACCAAATAAAGGTCGCTGCGCAGCTTCAATAAACAACAATTCATCATCTTCATACTAGCATGAAAGCCGAAGAGAAGTCCCC
Organism: Campanula takesimana; assembly: GCA_026119855.1. Taxonomy (NCBI): domain Eukaryota; kingdom Viridiplantae; phylum Streptophyta; class Magnoliopsida; order Asterales; family Campanulaceae; genus Campanula; species Campanula takesimana. Next base: position 75,220 of record JAOWBW010001007.1, read on the forward strand.
GATAGAAGCGACCGATCAACCCATCGATCAACAAACCATCTTCATAGTAGCATAAAAGCTGAAGAGAATACCCCCGGTAGAAGCGACCGATCAACCCATCGATCAACAAACCATCTTCATAGTAGCATAAAAGCTGAAGAGAATACCCCCGGTACCGGAACCAATAACCAAATGAAGTGTCACAAGGGACGGGAGACATGCCACAAAGTCATGCTCCAAGTAAAGCTAAAATGCACACAAAGGAGCTAGCTCTTCTCACATCCAAGGCCAATCTGGAGGAGGGTAATAATGGGGCAAAACAATGGTCAACATCACAATGCACACAAAGAAGTGTCACAAGGCACGGTCGCGCCAAAATTCCCTTTCCTTCCGTCATGATTGGCACGGTCGTGCCACTTTCTTAGGCACGGTCGTGCCAAGCTGGGACTCTGGTATATTCTTTCCTTTTCTTCTAAAATTGTTTCCTCCATAACTTTCTCATCTGAACTCCGTTTTGGACGAATAAACTATCATTTTAAAGCTCTCCTTGAGCTCTTCGAGATGAGTGAATAGTTTTGCTTGTGTGCTTGAGTTAACTGGATCCTTTGTGATCAAATGTGATAAGGGATTGGTGTTATTATTGTGGAAATTATTAGAGCACCTTAATTGGTTATTGTTAGTTCATTTCACTTTCTTGGTGACTTCTTGGTATGGTTCCCTACTTTGGAACCTTAAGTTGTTTGTTCATCCTAATATATTATTTCTTAGCATTTAATTGGAAGCCCAGCTGGCATATTTGTTGCATCGGGCGATGGGAAGGATTACAATGGCAAAGCCAAGTCCATTATAATGTTGACCATTGTTTTGCCCTTACTATACCCCCCCTTTTCCAGATTGGCCTTGGAAAAGTCAAGTTAGCATTCCTCATTGAATGTATCTAGCTAACGGGCATGACTTTGTGTCATGGTCCTTGTCCTTTGTGACACTTTTATGGTTATTGGTTCCGGTACCGGGGTTTTCTCTTCGGCTTTCATGCTATTATGAAGATGATGATTTGTTGATTATTGAAGCTGCGCAGCGATCCTTTATTTGGATGTTCCGGTTTGGAAAACCTTGGCTATATCCTTTGTTATGTGTTTATTTCCGCTGCTATCTGTTATGTTATAAATGCTATGTGTTACGTGATATTTATTATTGCTTATCGCTTCGTGCATCATAGCATGTCATGTAGTTGCATTAGTAACTTATTGAGATTTATCTCACCCCCTTTCTTTTTATCTTTGTTTTTCCTTAACCCCCGCCCCCAGGTGCTAAGGATTAGTCTCGCTGATCACGAGAAAGAGGGCGTCGAGTGTGGATCCATTCTTTTGGGGAAGGTTGATATAGGTTGGTTTACATTATGTAAATGTGTAACCATTTTGGGATAGTTGTACCAAACAATGACGTCACTAAGAATTGTATATTTTTTTATTTTGTTAAGCATAAACTTGTGGAAGTTTATGATAGTTGTATTTGGTTTTTATCAAACTTGGTTTGTAAAACTTTGGATCATCACCTTTTGGTATCAAATGGAATTTTTAACTTCAGTATTTCACAGTTTTAGTTTTAGAGTCGACGTCCAGCTCGCGGTCTCGGGCCCACGGGGTTCGGGGTCGCGACAGTTGGTATCAGAGCTATGGCATTAGCTCTAAGTGTAAGTCTAGGTGGATTAGTATGACCTAGGTGGGTAGTAGTGTGCGGAGTGATTAACGGTTGATGTTTTATGCAGGTACTTGTTACAATGGTTCGTAGAAGGAGTGGTGAAGGTAGTACCGGTAATGCAAATCAGAATGATACAAGGGAAGAAGCCCGTGCCATATTTCAAGGCATGTTTAAGGCGGCCATGAAGGCCATACATGATCAAGGTCCGAGGGTAGAACAAGCTCCACCCCGCTATGGGTTGTAGCAATTTCTGAAGTTGAAACCGGTTGAATTCAATGGGGAACTCGATGTAAGGAAAGCTGAGTTGTGGATTGAGTCTATGGAAAAGATTTATGATGTATTTGGGTGTTCGGATGAGGACAAGATCCGGTTCGCGGCTTACAAGCTTGTGGGAGCCACCGAGCATTGGTGGAAGGGTGTTAAAGCTACTTGGGATGATACCCACACGGTGTATGCGTGGGAGTTGTTTGTGCGCAAATTCAAGGAACATTTCATTCCGGTTGTTGATCAAAACCGAAAGGAGATCGAGCTACCAACCTGGAGCAAGGCGTGTTGTCTATAGCACAATACTCGGCTAAGTTCATAGAATTAGCCCGGTATTGCGACTATTTAGTGAGGACCGAAGAACAAAAGGCTATGAGATTCATTCGGGGATTGAAGACCTCCATCCGTACTCAACTTATTGCTCAACGAATTGTGACATTCCAAGATGCGGTGGACCGAGCCTATTTGATAGAGCAAGATATCGTGGGGCACAAAAGGAAAATCGAGGTTATGGGTACGGGTAAACCGGGAAGCCATGCTAAATCGCAACCTCAACACCGTTTCGACAACCGAGGTAACTCGGGAGCATCATTTCAGTTTAAGGGGCAAACCACACCGAGGAATCCGAGTACTACTCCGGGGATTCAGATTAGGAAGCCTTGTACCTTTTGTCAGAAGGTAGGCCATTCGGAGGATAGGTGTTGGAAAAAGCAAGGCAAGTGCACCAATTGTGGTGAAATGGGGCACTTTGCGAGATAGTGCACGAGGCACCGAGGACAGTCATCCGGGCCTGGGGTTGGTACTAATCAGGGTCAGAAAAGGGATGCCGCGGGGAAGCCCAAAGTTCAAGGGAAGGTTTATGCCATGAATCAACAACAAGCTACCGATGATCCATCCGTTATTGGAGGTATTGTTTCTGTGTCTAATGTGAGCGCACGAGCGTTAGTAGATCCAGGATCATCTCATTCATACATTTCTGTGCAATTTGCTTCCATGTTAAATGCTGCATTTGAGTCTTTACCGTACGTGTTAGAGGTGTCGACCCCTATAGGAGAATGTTTGATTTCTGATCGAGTCTTTCGTGCTTGTGATGTGGTTATTTGTGGTCGTGTCCTTTGTGCGGATTTGGTAGTTCTTCCTATCCAAGACTTTGATGTCATTTTGGGTATGGATTGGTTGAGCAAGTTTCATGCTTCCGTTGATTGCCGTAAGAAAACTGTTTCTTTTTCTATTCCCAATGTGCCTAAATTTGTGTTTGAGGCTAGTCCTCTGAGTAGAAGGGTTCGCTTAATTTCTTATTTGAAAGCGAGAAAATTATTGCATAGTGGTTGTGAGGGGTATTTGGCTAGTGTTCTTGATACTAGGAAAGAATCCCCTAGTTTGGATAGTGTTCGGGTAGTTCGGGAATTTCCCGATGTTTTCTCTACCGAGTATGATATGCCTCCCGATCGTGAGATTGAGTTTTGTATAGATCTTTTGCCGGGTACGGCTCCGATTTCGAAAGCACCTTATAGGTTAGCTCCCGCAGAGTTGAAAGAATTAAAGGTTCAATTGCAAGAGTTGCTTGATCGAGGGTTTATCCGCCCTAGTGTTTCCCCGTGGGGAGCACCGGTTTTATTTGTGCGGAAGAAAGACAGTTCCTTGAGATTGTGCATAGATTACCGGAAGTTGAATCAGGTTACGGTGAAGAACAAGTATCCTCTACCGCACATCGATGATTTATTTGATCAGCTTCAAGGGTCCGTGGTTTTCTCTAAACTTGATTTAAGGAGTGGGTACCATCAGTTGAAGGTTCGATCGGAGGATATTACGAAGACTGCCTTTCGCACTCGTTATGGTCATTTCGAGTTCTTGGTTATGCCGTTTGGGTTGACTAACGCGCCGGCCGTGTTTATGGATTTGATGAACCGGATTTTCCACCCCTATCTTGATTCGTTCGTGGTAGTCTTCATCGACGACATTCTTGTTTATTCGAAATCTCGAGAGGAGCATGAACAACATTTGAGGACATTTTTATCCGTTCTTGCGAGGGAGAAATTATTTGCGAAGTTTAGCAAATGCGAATTTTGGCTCGAGAAGGTGTCATTTCTGGGTCATGTGATTTCTAAAGATGGGATTTCGGTGGATCCTTCAAAGATTGAAGCCATAGTGGATTGGAAGAGACCCGAGTCAGTGATCGAGATTCGTAGTTTTCTGGGTTTAGCCGGTTATTACAGAAGGTTATATTGAAGGGTTCTCGAGGATTGCTACTCCGATGACTCAGTTGACCCGGAAGAATGTTCCGTTTGTGTGGACCGAGAAATGTGACAAGAGTTTCGAGGAATTGAAGAAGAGGTTGACTACCGCACTGATCTTGACTTTGCCTAATGGGAGCGATGGCCTAGTAATTTACAGTGATGCTTCGAAAGAGGGTTTGGGTTGTGTGTTGATGCAGAATGGGAAAGTAATTGCGTATGCGTCAAGGAAGTTGACCCCTAGTGAACAGAATTACCCCACTCATGATATGGAGTTAGCGGCTATTGTATTTGCGTTGCACAAATGGAAACACTACCTTTATGGGGCGAAGTTTGAAATTTTTACGGATCACAAGAGTTTGAAATACCTTTTCTCCCAGAAAGAGTTGAACAACCGACAGCGCCGATGGATGGAATTGTTGAAGGATTATGATTGCACGATTTCTTATCATTCGGGGAAGGCGAATGTGGTAGCCGATGCGATTAGTATCTTATGTGGCTTCGATGATGGTTCGGGAGTGGAAAATGCTTGAGGATGTTCGAGATTGGTCTCCTCGTGAATCGAGACATGGGGCTATTTTTACGAATATTAGGGTATCTCCGACCCTAATTCAGAGAATAAAGGAAGCTCAGAAAGAAGATCCCGAGTTGGTGAAAATAATGGGTAAATTGAAGGAAAAGAACTTCGAGGATTTTTCATTGAGTTCGAGTGGAGTGTTGACTTTCCGTGGTCGTTTGTGTGTTCCGGATGTTGATGGAATTAAACAGAGAGTTTTAGATGAGGGTCACAAATCGAGGTATACTATTCATCCGGGTAGTACGAAGATGTATCAGGATTTGAAGCAACGATTTTGGTGGATTAAAAAGAAGAGGGAAATAGCCGAGTACGTTTCGAAGTGTCTAACGTGTTAGCAGGTCAAAGCCGAGCATCAGAGACCCGCGGGATTACTTCAGCCGTTAGAGATTCCCGAGTGGAAATGGGAGCATGTGACTATGGATTTCGTTACGGGACTACCTCGTACCCGTAGGAAGTATGACAGTGTTTGGGTAATAGTGAATAGATTGACCAAGAGTGCCCATTTCTTACCTATTGACATCAGATATTCGATGGAGAAGCTTGCGACCCTTTATATCGATGAGATCGTTAGATTGCATGGGGTTCCGGTTAGCATCGTGTCAGATCGAGACCCGAGGTTTACTTCTAGATTCTGGAAGGCGTTTCACGAAGCTTTGGGTACAGATTTGCGATTCAGTACAGCTTTTCATCCTCAGACCAACGGTCAATCCGAGAGGACCATTCAGATTTTGGAGGATATGTTGCGAGCTTGTGCGATAGACTTCTCCAATTCTTGGGATTCGCACCTACCGTTAGTGGAGTTCTCTTACAACAACAGTTATCAGGCTAGTATCGAGATGGCACCGTTTGAGGCCTTGTATGGAAGGAAATGTAGATCGCCTATTTGTTGGGATGAGGTCGGTGAAGCGAAGATCGTGGGCATTGATTTGCTTCAGGATTCGGTTGAGAAAGTTAAAGTTATCCGGGATAGATTGAAGACAGCCCAGAGTCGACATAAGAGCTACGCAGATAACCGAAGGTGAGATCTTAGTTTTCAGACCGGTGATTTGGTGTTCTTGAAAGTATCTCCAAAGGTGGGTATCCGAAGGTTCGGGAAGAAAGGCAAATTGGCTCCGAGGTTTATTGGTCCGTTTGATATTTTGGGAAAGGTTGGACTTCTAGCGTATCGTCTTGCGTTACCGCCATCTTTGGACCTGTTGCATAAGGTTTTTCACGTTTCTATGCTTCGGAAGTATGTTCATGATGCATCTCACGTGTTACCGAGTGTACCGGAGGAAATTGAGCCCAATATGACTTATGAGGAACGACCGGTTCGGATTTTAGATACCAAAGTCCAAGAGTTGAGGAGCAAGAGCATCGCGTTGGTTCGAGTTCTTTGGAGGAATCATAATATCGAGGAGTCGACGTGGGAGCTTCGTGAAGAGATCGAGAGGAAATTTCCGTGGCTTTTTGTTTGAGGTGAGTCTCGTTAAAATTCGGGTCGAATTTTCTTTAAGGGGGCGTGAATGTCACGACCCGAAATATAGGCTCTATTTTATTAGTAATAAATAATTATTATTTAATTATTTTCTTATCTATTTATTTAAATTATTATTTATTTAAATAATTATGTGTGCAATTTATGTGTTATAATAATTATGCCTAGCATTTTATTCGAGTTATTTGGGCTAGTGTGGAAGTGTTGAGTCTTAATTGTTAGTCGGGAGTGTAAGTAATTGTGTTAGTAGTTGGGGAAGGGGCCAGAGTGTAACATTTTGAATAATTCTTCATCTACTCCCTCCCTACTCCCCTCTCCTCCCTCACTCCTCACCATCACTTTCCAGCCATCTCCCTCTCTCTCTAGCAATTGTGGTAAGTTTTTCTTTCTCTCCTTCTCTCTTCATTTTCTTCATCTTCCTCTCATAATCTCTCATTTCTTAAAACGTGAACCTTGTTTAGATCGTCGATAGGATCGCGTAGAACCAAAAAGAATTGAATTCCGTCAACTTTGAGATTTATCAAGTAAGTTACTTTTCCCCCATTTTGATGCTAAAATGTTCATATCATGTTTAGATAATGTTTGATGTGTTATATTTGAAGTTTGGTTGAGTTTTGAATTTGTTTGGAATTTATTTGAATTTTTGGTTAAAAATGGTGAATATGTGAATGTGGGTTTAAATCTTGTTTTGAGTTGTTAGGTGGTGTTGTTTAGGTTCCCTTGATGTTTAGATGTGGTTTTAGTACCTTGGAATCTAGTTTGAAAGCTTTGATTTTGAGCATTTAGTGAAGGTTGTGTTTTGGTTCGAAATTGGTGAACCCAGGAAGAATCTGGGCATTGTTCTTCCGGCACGGTCGTGCTCCTTTATTTGGCACGGTCGTGCAACATTCACTTTCCTCCCGTCATGATTGGCACGGTCGTGCCACTTTCTTAGGCACGGTCGCGCCAAAATTCCCTTTCCTTCCGTCATGATTGGCACGGTCGTGCCTCTTTCTTAGGCACGGTCGTGCCAAGCTGGGACTCTGGTATATTCTTCCCTTTTCTTCTAAAATTGTTTCCTCCATAACTTTCTCATCCGAACTCCGTTTTGGACGAATAAACTATCATTTTAAAGCTCTCCTTGAGATCTTCGAGATGAGTGAATAGTTTTGCTTGTGTGATTGATTTAACTGGATCCTTTGTGATCAAATGTGATAAGGGATTGGTGTTATTATTGTGGAAATTATTAGAGCACCTTAATTGGTTATTGTTAGTTCATTTCACTTTCTTGGTGACTTCTTGGTATGGTTCCCTACTTTGGAACCTTAAGTTGTTTGTTCATGATAATATATTATTTCTTAGCATTTAATTGGAAGCCCAGCTGGAATATTTGTTGCATCGGGCGATGGGAAAGATTATAATTGCAAAGCCAAGTCCATTATAATGTTGACCATTGTTTTGCCCTTACTATACCCCCCCCCCCCTTTTCCAGATTGGCCTTGGAAAAGTCAAGTTAGCATTCCTCTGTGAATGTATCTAGCTAACGGGCATGACTTTGTGTCATGGTCCTTGTCCTTTGTGACACTTTTATGGTTATTGGTTCCGGTACCGGGGTTTTCTCTTCGGCTTTCATGCTATTATGAAGATGATGATTTGTTGATTATTGAAGCTGCGCAGCGATCCTTTATTTGGATATTCCGGTTTGGAAAACCTTGGCTATATCCTTTGTTATGTGTTTATTTCCGCTGCTATCTGTTATGTGATAAATGCTATGTGTTACGTGATATTTATTATTGCTTATCGCTTCGTGCATCATAGCATGTCATGTAGTTGCATTAGTAACTTATTGAGATTTATCTCACCCCCTTTCTTTTTATCTTTGTTTTTCCTTAACCCCCGCCCCCAGGTGCTAAGGATTAGTCTCGCTGATCACGAGAAAGAGGGCGTCGAGTGTGGATCCATTCTTTTGGGGAAGGTTGATATAGGTTGGTTTACATTATGTAAATGTGTAACCATTTTGAGATAGTTGTACCAAACAATGACGTCACTAAGAATTGTATATTTTTTTATTTTGTTAAGCATAAACTTGTGGAAGTTTATGATACTTGTATTTGGTTTTTATCAAACTTGGTTTTGTAAAACTTTGGATCATCACCTTTTGGTATCAAATGGAATTTTTAACTTCAGTATTTCACAGTTTTGGTTTTAGAGTCGACGTCCAGCTCGCGGTCTTGGGCCCGCGGGGTTCGGGGTCGCGACACGGCAAGCCGTATTCAAAGTTTCTCCCCACATATACTTAGGCAATCCCGAACTTATAAATAGACTGTGGATCATATCTTTAAAGGTTCTATTTTTACGTTCTGCAATACCATTAGATTGAGGTGTGTAAGGAGGAGTGTCTTCATGAACTATGCCATTTTCTTGGCAATAACGCGAGAAATAATTAGACTCATATTCGCCACCTCTATCAGATCTTAACCATTTAAGTTTCTTGCCAGTTTGATTTTCTGCTTCATTCTTAAATATAATGAATTTTTCCAGTGCCTCATCTTTACCATTTATTAAGTAAACATAACAATACCTACTACAATCATCAATGATAGTGATAAAGTATTTCATTTTATCTTTGGTCAACACGCCATTAAATTCAAAAATATCTGTATGAACTAAATCTAGTATTTTTGTGTTTCTAGTAACAGATTGAAACGGCCTTCTAACAGATTTAGCTTTAACACATATATGACATTTAGAACTTTTATCGATAGCATGCTTAGGAATAATATCTAAGTTCATCATTCTTTTCACAGAATCAAGATTTATATGTCCTAAACGACCATGCCACACATTTGAAGATTCAATTGCATAAGAAACGGGATAATCAATAAAACTATTATTAATCTGAGTACTAAAATCACTATCAACTCTAATTTTAAATAAATCATCCGAAGCATAACCTTTTCCTATACAACTACCAGAATCCAAAATAATAACCCTATTACATTTAAATGAAAACTCAAATCCTTCTCTAACTAAACATGAACCACTAATAATATTGCGATGAATGTCAGGAACATGATGCACTTGTTGCATGGTCAGAATGTGCCCATTAGGTAACTTCAAGTCCACGTGTCCAGTCACAAGCACCTTTGCAGCACTAGAATTCCCTATCGTCGCTGATCTCCCACATTCAGGCTGGTAAGACACAAATAGCAATTTATCTGCACATACGTGCACATTTGCCCCAGTATCTATCAACCACTCGTTGGGTTCATAAACAGTAAGGATTTCAGGATTAGAGGTTACATATTTATTAATGTAGCTGGTTATAGCATCAACTTCAGGCTGAGTTACACCATCAATAGGATCAACACCATCAGACGGTCCAGGAACCATGTTCACTAGTCCTTGATCAGTAGAGCTTTGTCCCATTTTTCCTTTCTTGGGGCAGTCCCTAGAAAAATGTCCAACTATTCCAAAATTTCAGCAGGTTTGTTTGCTTTTGGCTTTTTCTGGACATGTTTCTTAGGTTTTAGCTTATCATAATTATCCTTAGAGCCAGATTTCTTAAACTTCCTCGTGTTCTTATTAGCAGTGATCACATTGGCTTTAGCCTCCACAGGTAAGCTAACACCGTTACTATGGTGCGCATCCTGTGACACACCCCCAAGTCCCGGGATTCCCTAATAGAACCTCGAACCTGGTGGGTGTGACTAATAAGAAACAAGAAACGGGATGACATTTGCTTATAACAAACTGGCATGATATATATACTCAAGAGTAAGGAGCTAAGATTGCTCACAATAAGAGTTCTAGACAAGAAAATTAAAACCAAACTTGACTATACACAGTGGAAGACATGCCTAGCACATAAGCTGGCATTGCAAGATGTCTAGAGACAACAAGTACTATACAAGACTGTCTATCCCAAAATAAGGAGTTATACAACCCATACAAATCGTCCTTACCAAAATGTAAAAAGACACAAGCCCAAAAAGAATAACAACCTGCGTAGTAAGCTCCCAGCTATGTCGAGCCTCACTGCGCACTATCACTAGCCTTCCTTTGATCTAAGGAAAATAAATAAACAAGGAACGGGGTGAGATAAATCTCAGTAAGCTATTAGATGCAACTACATGACATGTTATCATGCAATTAAAGTAGATACTCAAGTAATCATGTATCAAGTATCATCAAGTAACAAGTATATGAGAGGCTAAGCCAACTCATCAAGTAGCACATAGGGCTAAGCTAACACGTTACAAAGGATATTTCTTCCTTCCTTATTCCTCCCAAAAATACCATTGTTGTCGTAGCTTGTATTACTTTTGACAATCACGATCAATATCAAGAAACTGCTTATACAGTATATATAAGAAAACCCGGTAACCAGTGTCATTCCCAAGATCAAGATTCACGAGGTGTTCACGAATTTAGCATTCACTTTTATCAGGCGTATTGCTCTAACAAAGGAATGTATGCCCTTACTATGGCCTGTAGTAAGGGGTCAAGCGTAGATACATAGATCCCAGATTATCACTTTGGCCCCAGCCTCATGATAAGCGTGAACCTATATACTTCCGAACAAGCAAGGACCAGCTAGACTCACACAAGAATGCACAAGTAGGTATTTACTTGAACTACGAGAGTAGAACTAATTCAAAAGTAGTGGACTAGCTCACAACAAGGAACATGCTTCAAGTAATCAAGAAGTCACATTGTTATCAAGCAACTATATGCAATGTTTGCACATACATATCAAGAACATTTCTCATACACGTTAGTGCTTGTTCTTAGCACTTTCAAGTTCATTACCATACACATGTATTGGTTTCAAAGCATGTACAAGATTTTATCATCTTATATTCAAGTTCTCAATCCACTTCTATGGATGTTTAAGACATGTACAAGATTTTATTGTCTTATACTCGAGTTATCATTCCAATCTTTGGACATTCAAGTCATATATAAGAGTTAGACATCTTATACTTCAAGTTCATCATCCTATACTTTGGATGTTTAAGCTTAAGACATTGTTCTAAGGCCCCTAAGGTGCACAAACATTGGTTTCAAGACACATATAACATATTAGTGCTTGCTCATAGCACTTTCAAGACATATAAAAGAGTTCTTCCTTTTATACTCAAGTTCTCTATTAAAATCATTGAATAATCATGTTCAAGACTCACTTCTGATGCCCCTAAAGTGTCACAACACTTGCTAGGACATCTTATACTAAGTCTATATACCTCAGTTGGGGTTATTTACAACTTATACAAACATTGGACAACATTTTGAGTTTTCAATTCATCCGGGCGGGCGCTCAAAACGGACCGGGCGGCCGCACAAGGGCTTTGTGCGGTCGCAAACTAGGGCGCAAATGCTCAATTCTTTCCTAGGTTAAGAATTCTCCGTCCCAAGTGTAGGAGTATAACTTATTAACACTCAAGACATTCAAGACATACAAAAATATTCTCTAAACATGCACTAAACATACCCAGAACATTTTCAAGTTCATTTCCTCTTTTATTTCTACAGAGTCTTTTATACTCCCTTTGTCCCAAAATTACAAGTATCACAAAAATTGCCCCAAACACGAAATTGACAAGCACAAGTATTAGGAATAACATATATGCATGTTATTACAAGCAAGGGGGAACTAATAACTTACCTAGTCCGAAATCAAGTTCACCCAAATTAATTTTAGTTCGGCAACAAAACGCTCTATTCAACGCCACGAATATTTATCCGGGATCGGAATCGAGAACAGAGGGATAATTAAACACGAGGAGTCGAGAATAGGGTAAACCCTAAACCCTAGCTTTCTGAGACAGAGGAAGAACGTAAAACTAATTTTGGGGACAATGCTTTTTGAGAAGGCAACAACAAGATATACATTAAACTTTCAAGAAATGACACTTAGGCCCCTTAAGTTTCATTTTTAACAAAAAGGCCCCTAAAGTCATATTTTCACAAATGACCCAAAAGTCAAAACTAGACATTTAAACACCTTAATATTCTAAAGCAGTTAAGAAATTAACCCAAGTAAAACTAGCACATAATATGTGTCGCGACCCCGAACCCCGCGGACCCGAGACCGCGAGCTGGACGTCGACTTAAACAATAAACTCTAAAATAATGGAGATAAAAATTTCCTTTTATACCCAAAAGATGATAACACAAGGTTTTGTAAATCAACTTGAATAAAAAAGTAAAACTAGTATAAACTCCATAAGCTTATACACAAAAGTTACAAAATACACAAATCCTAGTGACGTCAATGTTTGGTACAAATATCCCCAAAAGGTTACACATTGATATAATGTAAACCAACCTATAACAACTTTCCCCAAAAGAATGTATCCACACTCGACGTCCTCTTTCTCGTGATCAGCGAGACTAATCCTTAGCACCTAGGGGGGGGGTTAAGGAAAAACAAAGATAAAAGAAAGGGGGTGAGATAAATCTCAATAAGTTACTAATGCAACTACATGACATGCTATGATGCAATATACAGTAATAAATCATAGTTAGCACATAGCATTTATCACATAACAGATAGCAGCGGAAATAAACGCATAACAAAGGATATTAGCCAAGGTTTCCCAACCGGTACATCCAAATAAAGGATCGCTGCGCAGCTTCAATAGTCAACAAATCACATCTTCATAATAGCATGAAAGCAGAAGAGAAAACCCCCGGTACCGGAACAATAACCATAAGAGTGTCACAAAGGATAAGAGCCATGCCACAAAGTCATGCTCGGTAGCTAGATACATTCACAAAGGAAGCTAACTTGTCTTTTCCAAGGCCAATCTGGAAAAGGGGTATAGAAGGGGGCAAAACAATGGTCAACATTATAATGGACTTGGCTTTGTCATTATAATCTTTCCCATCGCCCGATGCAACAAATATGCCAGCTGGGCTTCCAAATAAATGCTAAGTAATAATATTTTAGCATGAATAAATAACTTAAGGTTCCAAAGTAGGGAACCATTCCAAATAAATTACCACAAAGGTATACCAATCCAAACAACACATCAAGGATGAACCACATTCCCAATTAACACTTAATTGATTCAAACACAAACTTGATCACAAAGGACCCAATTCTATCACTAGAGTGTACTACAATGATCACTAAGGTCAACTAGAAGGACACCTGAGACTTAGACCAAAACGCATTCTTCAATCACACAAATTAACAATTGTAAACTTTCAGAGGTTCTGTGCGGCCGCCCACCAGGGATTGTGCGGTCGCCCAAAAAGCCCTCAAACAAGAACAAACGCTTTCAGATAGATGTGTGGTCGCCCAGACATTTTTGGGCGGTCGCCTAATCTTCTGAACTGCCGGAATTCAGGAAGGAAGAACTGGGTTCTTCATTTTCTTACCCAATTCACACAATACTCAAAATCAATCACAACCAACAAGTTTGCTAAGGTACCCAAACAACATTTAAGCTTAAGGGCACCTAACTAACACCATTTATCAACCCAAAACCAAGATTGAATCATGACATTCATCAAATCACCATTTTAGCCAAAAAAAACTCAAATAAATTCCAAATAAATTCCAAACTCAACCAAACTTCAAATATAACAATTAAAGCATTGTAGAAACATGTTATGAGCATTTTAGCATAAAAATAGGGGAAAAGCAACTTACTTGAAAATTCTCAAAGTTGACGGATTTCAAATATTTTTGATTCTACGCGATCCTATCGACGATCTAAACAAGATTCACGTTTTAAGAAATGAGAGATAACAAGAGGAAGATAAAGAAAATGAAGAGAGAAGATAGAGAAAACTTACCCCTTTCATTGGCTAGGAAGAGAGAGAGAGAGAGAAAAATGAGCTGGGAGATAGGTGGAGTGAGTGAGGGAGAAGAGAAGGAGTAGGGGGGGAGTAGGGGAAATGATTTAAAGAATTTACACTTAGGCCCCCTCCTCTACACTACCCACAAATACTTGCACTCCCTACAACAATTAAGACCCAACAAAACAATACAACACTAACCCAAGATTTTCAAATAGGCTCGGGTATTTAACAAGCAAGTCAGGAATTTAACAAGAATAAGGATGGGCGTTACATCCTCCCCACCTTAAAGAAAATTCGCCCACGAATTTTACTTACCAAGATTTTCAAATAGGCTCGGGTATTTATCTCGCATCTCTTTCTCTGTTTCCCAAGTAGCCTCTTCTATTTCATGATTTCTCCAAAGGACCTTCACAATAGGAATCCTTTTGGTTCGCAAGACTTGCTCTTTCCAGTCAAGAATTTCAACATGTTGTTCCTCATAGGACAAATCAGGCTGAAATGGAATAGCCTCATACTCAAGAACATGTGACTCATCCGCCATATACTTGCGAAGCATGGACACATGAAACACATCATGAATACCAGATAAAGAAGGTGGTAAAGCAACTCTATAAGCCAACTTCCCAACTCTTTCAAGAATTTCAAATGGACCGATATAACGAGGAGATAACTTTCCTTTATTCCCAAATCTCTTTATACCTCTACGAGGAGAGACTTTCAAGAATACAAAGTCACCTACTTGGAATTCAAGATCCCTTCTGCGAAGATCAGCATAACTCTTTTGTCTACTTTGAGCTGTGCGCAATCTATCTCGAATGAGTTTCACACTCTCAACTGATTGTTGAACCATTTCAGGTCCCAAGAGTCTAGCTTCTCCCACTTCATCCCAGGATATAGGAGATCGACATTTTCTGCCATAAAGAGCTTCATAAGGAGCCATTTCAATGCTAGACTGATAACTGTTGTTATAAGCAAACTCAGCCAAAGGAAGATGACTATCCCAACTGCCTTTAAAGTCAACAACACAAGCACGTAACTGTTAGTACCCGACCTGAAAATTACGCCGGATTTCAGTCATGTGAGTGCAGATACGAAAATCGTCATAACTTTTGACTCCGGATGAATCACGGAACGCACCGCATATAAAATCGAACGCGAGAACGAGACGAACAAGAATAAAATGCTAAAACATATTAATTCCTTGATTTAGCCACGCGGTCACTTCTTCCAAATGGGCCACGTGGGCCATTTTTAGCCCTACGCGCGTTTCCTGACCTAAAAACTTGCCTTCCACGCCAAGTTCTCGCAATGGCCGGGCGGCCAGTCTTTCCGTCTCTAGAAATATATAAATACAGGTCCTCCCCTCCTCAAATCAGGTACACAATTCATTCTACAAGTTTCTGAGTCAAAACTGACGGGAAAATTCTTAGTTTATGCCTTTTCGGCACCCTCAAAGCCTCTTCGAATCTTCAAGAAGCTTCAATCATAGTTCTTGACGATCAAGGTGAGTCTTCTTACTTTTCTTATTATGTTCTTGTTATGTTCTTAGGCTAGATCTATTTTATGAATGCTTTCATTATGTTTATTCATTCATATTCATATGTTCTTCATGTGTTCTTCATGTTCTTAGCCTAAGTTCATAATAAATGCTATATTTAGGGTAGCGATCTTCATGTTTATGTGTTCATTCATATGTATTCATGATGTTCTTGTTATTATGCTAGATCTAAGTCTTATACATTCATAATATGCTAGATCTAGGATTGTAATCCCTATTTATGTGCACATGCCATAGCCCATGATGATCCTAGAGTTTTATCAAATCCTAAATTGATCTCAAAACAACTTCTAACCCTAATCTTCCCCCTGTATATGCATGATCCCGCTTCATCTCTCCCCATTCTAATTCATCAATGAACTACACCGACCTGAGCTTCTCATGATGAGAAGAATGTAGGCAATCTTCGGATCCGGTCTCAATCACTAACACACACACACACACACACACACATTGATCATGATAGAAAGACCGATTCATCGGGGAATAGGAGTGATAACATGAATATTCTTCTCTTATTGTAATTTGACCCCCGAACCCTATTATTCTCATAAATGGTTTTCTCAATGTTTTAAAAAAAAAAAAACAACGTGGCGACTCTCGATTTCAAACTCGCCTATTCACAGTGGCGACTCTGCTGGGGACTTGTTTTTGAAAAAAAACCTTTTTGAAAACTTAAGAGGCTCTAACTTTCATTAACTTCAAGATTTTGTGTGTGTTCTAACTGCCCCGCGCACCCCTTTTCTGCAAATCTGTTTCTAACAACTTCCTGCAGGTTCTTGGTATTTATAGCATGTTTAAATATTATAGATCCGCCCTGTTTGTGTTTATTCCATGCTTAAATACTGTTACTATGAATTGTTATGCTAGTAGACTTCTCTCGTGCATTGCATATCATTCCTAAAAATACGTAATCAAATGGCACACTACCACTAGTCCGTGTCACAATGCACACCCTACTGGATACTCCGCTGAGTGCATAGATTTTGGTGATCCTGTCGCCTCTATCTTCGTGGCACCCGGGCTATCTAACTCGTCGTTTTCACTTGTGAAGCGATCGAGGTTAATCCTTGTTCATTTCTAAACCATGCACTCTGATCAAGTTAAGAACACTTATAAAAACAAGTAATCTTAATCTTAACTAAAAACATTCATCGTGCTATGTGAGTCTACCTTAGATCAACTCTAGTCAACGTCGGACCGTCTAGGTCAACCCGTTGTCTTGACCAAAGACCGAGTCATCTCTCTTTCTTTTAGACCTCTACGGTCATCCTCTAAAATTTATGGTCTTCAAAAGTCACAGACCTCTACGGTCACCTTCTAATACTTATGGCTTTTAAAATCACTGACCTCTGCAGTCAGTATTTCACTTGTTTTACTTAACCCGAACTACGGTGACCTGAGCCTCTCATTGTGTGGGACCTCTCCCGCATGGTAAGGGGAATGTAGGCAGCTCCAGCCCGGTCAATCTTTTAGTCTTTTCACTCAAAGAATATTTCAAAAAATACGGAGATCGAGTCTTTTCATAAAAAATGATTTTATAAACGATGCCTTGTCATTAATTATGAGTCTAATTCAATTCAAATACTTAAATTCTCCACCAACAACTACAGAATCCTGCATCATGTCTGTCGAAGAGATCATCACAGTCACAACCGAAGCTACCACCCAAGGTCTCAAGACAACTCTCCACCCCAGCACCGCTCTCAATGAGCAAATGGCCCACTTCAACGCCATCCTCAACAAGCAAGCGGTCCATATTGACACCACTCTCAACAAGCAAGAAGACTTCTATGAGACCATCCTCAACAAGCAAGCGGCCCACTATGAGACTATCCTTAGAGAGCAAGCAACCCTCTCCCGAACTCTTCTCGATGAACAAGAAGCCTTCTTTGAGACTGTTCTCCTCAAACGAACAGACCGCTTCCAGAAGGTGGTGTACAAATCTCTAAATGACACCAAAGAAAAACTCCAGTCTGACATCTATGGCATCTACGAGTATCTCAGCCGCACTCGACATTAGTCTTCTACTTTTTACTAGCAAAAGTCCACTTTGGACATTAGTTAGATTATTAAAGTCCACCCCGGACTAGTCTATTTGAGTCAATAATAAAAGTGTCTTTATTTCTTTTCTCTCTAGACTTGAGACATAATCTTGCACATACATCAACTCCATGAAAATTGTATTAATCCTAATTGACAATTGATTGTTATATCTTTATATGACGAATTAATCGCAAATATATTTGTTAATGAAGACTCATTAAAAGGTAAATGGACCCGCAAACCATCATACATAAATTAACAAACAATTAGTCTCAAAATAACAAACGCTTTGATCAATCGAATTGTTTTCTTGTTTCTAGATACCTTCTCTAAACCTACCCCCTCGTGTACACCCACTGTGTGCACTCTCCATATACATACTCATTGTGTACACCCACTGTGTACACCCTCTCTACATATATTCCCCTCGTGTACACCCACTGTGTGCACCCTCCATATCCCTCGTGCACACCCACTGTGTACACTCTATATATGTTCCCCTCGTGCACACCCACTGTGTACACTCCATATATATATCCCTCGTGCACACCCACTGTGTGCACCCTCCATATATTTTCCTCATGTACACCCACTGTGTACACCCTTCATATGTTCTTTTCATGTACACCCACTGTGTGCACTCTCCATATACTCTCCTTGTGTACACCCACTGTGTGCACCTTCCATACATATTCTCCTTGTGTACACCCACTGTGTACACTCTATATATGCACCCCGTGTGTACACCCACTGTATACACTCTTCATATATACTTTCCTCGTGTACACCCACTGTGTGCACCCTCCATATACTCCACTCGTGTACACCCACTGTGTACACTCTATATACATATATTCCCCTCGTGTATACCTACTGTGTGCACCCGCTAAATACTCCCCACATATACTTCCACCTTCACGTAAAGAAGACGACGACCGAAAGCGCTGTCCATTCTAGTCGCGACTACAACATGACGATGCACTGAGGCTGTCTGTCCTCCTCGACGATATCAACGAAATGCAAGGGGCTATTCAAACCCCCTCCACGAGTTCTACCTCCCCAAAGGCGAAAAGCGAAATGTAAGGGGCTCATCTTGCCCCACATTTCAATATGTAATTATGTATAAAAAAGATAAAAAAAGCTCGCTAGGTCGAAACCCACAACGGGCGGCTTAGGCAAAAATTAGAGCAAAAGCACAAAAAAGAAGCCCGCTAGGTTGAAAACCCGCAAGGGCGGCCTAGGCAAAAATAAGGGTGTGCACAAAGAAATAATTCAAAGCAAAGAAAAATAGAAGGGGCTATCATCATAGGAAAAGTAAAAGTCCCACTTTCTTTTCATTTCATATTCTCTATTTTTCTCTCTTTTCAAAGGAGTTCAATTCAACTCGACGGCAGCAGTCCAAAGCGACAACCACGAACGAAGCAGTCCAAAGCAACAAGCAACGATGGAGCAAACCACCACTCAATACCGGTATCATCATCGACCGAATCATCCTCGAACTACGCGGACCTGAGCCTCTCACACCAAGAGGAACGTAGGCAACCCCCTGGTCTGGTCCACAAAATATATACAACCCACCTCGAGCCAACTTTCATTCTTTTCTCTCTTCCCCATACACTACAATTTCTATTCTCTTTCTCGATTAATCAAGGCGTTTATTATTTCGAGACTACTTGTCAAAAATACAATCATAAGATACATAACTAATCAACGAGGTCCATTCTCGATCAATCAAAAGACAATTCTGAATAAAAAAAATTTCAAATGTCTCGACAAGTCTTATGTTCTACAATCTAGGAAAGAGCTAAACACTTACTTTCTGTCAAGTAGAGGCTTCCTTCCTTTTAAACACATACTTCCCGTAAAGTCTAAATGCGAGAACTCCCTCTCTTGTTCTCTTTCTCTTCTCTCACTATAACAAAAGGCTCCTGCAAGTCGTCCGTACATTTCTGTCTTTTTTTTACTTTATTTCGAGTCGACTGAAAAAAAAAAATGACGCTAAAAGAATATGCCCACCTAGATTGAAAAACCCACAAGGGAGTTCTAGAGAAAAAACAGGGTGCGTCTAAAAGGAGGTAGGATAGGATTCCCCCACCTTATGCCCTCACTAAGCTGGGGCTATCTCAATGGAATTTGTCCAAGTACTAATACTCCAACAAGATCATTCCCCGTAGAAGGTCATCTCTCTCCATCGAAGCTCAATATGGATGACCTCTTTCTAATACCCTCACCAAGCTGGGGCTACCCTAACAGAAATGAATCAACTACCGATGCTCCAATGGGATCACTCTCCAACAAGGCTACTCCCCACAGAATGTTATCTCTCTCCACCGGTGCTCGACATGGCTCACCTCTCTCAAGAGCCCCTCCCCCCCAATTCAAACTGGGGCTTTTTTAAACAAAGTTAGGACAACTGCCTGGCTACTCAGAAATCACCGGCAACCCGATGAAATCTTACTCACCCGAAGGACTACCCTAATCAACAAATCCTAACGAAGGACAAGCACTTGAATTAATTAGACTGTAATTATTTATAAGGCATTTTTATAAAGTCGTTACATTTTCAAAAGTGTTTTCTATCACGACACGTTGTTTATAAACCCGCACACTCGGTCTCCACTAATTTATAAATTGTCTTTTTGTCTCATCTCCGTGACGTTCTAACTGACTCGATCCTGCACCATCTACCCTACAACTTAGGATTCCCTCGAGACCTGCATCCCGTCTCCATAATTCAAAAGCCCTAAATCTCCTTTAGGTAACTCGTACCAATAGAAGTCAAATAGTTTGTTAACCCAACTAGGGTACCCTTTAGCCTGTGCAATGCGCTCCTAAACTGTCTCCATGCGTTTTACATGCTATTTGTTTACATGATATTTACATGCTACTTGCTACTTTACATGCTGCATGCTACTGTACATATCATAATGTAAATCTTTATACATCCATGTATATATATTTTACTGTCTGTGCTACAACTAACAAAAATACAGAAACTAGGAGGCCGATTCACTAGCGTCACCCCGAGTCCGCTTCCGCATAGGAGGATACCTACCGGTCGAAGCAACATCTTCACCGTGACTAGAAACATCACACTCCGCCAACTTCTGAATGACCTTCGCCACTCTCCTGTGATGCCTCCGAGTGATCACCCACAGTTTCTCCTCTACCACAACGCGTGGACCCTCAAGGTGTGTTGGTCTCAAAGGGAAACAAGGGTATGAAAAATAGCTAGAGGGGGGAAGGTGAATAGCTATTTTAAAATTATTTTTGTGCCCTTGATAAACTCAATTGCAAATTCACACTTTATCAAATAAGCGTTATGATATGCGCCTAAGTGAGTGAGTGAAATGCACAGCGGAATTTAGTAATGTAAATAGGCGCTAAGTATGATAAAGGGGGCGCACACACACTCTAAGTATTTTGGCTCAAAGTGGGTGAAATAAGAAACTTAGGCAAATGATATAACAAACACAACACAATTCAATCAATCAATTTACAATGAATAAACAATCAAATAGTTAGATATGATATGACTTGAAGGTAAATGACAAGAAATTAATACGCGCTATTTGAAGAGGTTCGATCGGGAAAATGATCTACGTCTTCTACCAAGATGGTTAGTCTTGGATTTCTAATGAAGATCTTATATTATGAGTGAGTGTTACAAATTAAAATCGTTTTGAGGTTATACACTAACTCAAGATCTAATATCTATGAAAGATCAAATCCTAGACAATAACCGGTGTATCTCTTAAAGAAAGATCTAATTGATCAAACTTAAAGAGGTGCGTGTGTGATTTTAGAATCAAGGCTCTTTATGTCACGACCCGAAAACTAGGCTCTATTTCATTAGTAATAAATAATTATTATTTATTTATTTGCTTAGTTATTTATTTAAATTATTATTTATTTAAATATTTATGTGTGCATTTTATGTTTCATAATAATTATGCCTAGCATTTTGTTTGGGTCATTTGGGTTAGTGTAGTATTGTTGGGTCTTAATTGTTAGTAGGGAGTGTAAGTAATTGTGTTAGTAGATGGGGAAGGGGCCTGAGTGTAACATTTTGAAATAATTTCCCCTACTCCCTCTCTTCTCCCTCACCTCCCTACTCTTTCACCCTCACTTCTCACCTCCATCTCCCAGCTCATTTCTCTCTCCAAAGGGAAAAAGGGGTAAGTTTTTCTCTCTCACTTCTCTCTACATTTTCTTCATCTTCCTCTTGTTATCTCTCATTTCTTAAAACATGAATCTTGTTTAGATCGTCAATAGGATCGTAGGAAGCCAAAAATATTGGAAATCCATCATCTTTGAGATATCTCAAGTAAGTTGCTTTTCCCCCATTTTTATGCTAAAATGTTCATATCATGTTTATATAATGCTTGATGTGTTATATTTGAAGTTTGGTTGAGTTTGGAATTGATTTGGAATTTATTTGAGTTTTTGGTTAAAATGGTGATTGATATAAATGTCATGATTCAATCTTGGTTTTGGGTTGATAAATGGTGTTAGTTAGGCTCCCTTAAGCTTAAATGTTGTTTGGGTACCTTAGCAATCTTGTTGGTTATGTTTGATTTTGAGTGTTGTGTGAAATGGGTAAGAAATTGAAGAACCCAGCTCTGTTTTTCCCGGCGTTGAATCCAGACCAGGCGCCCGCCCGCCTGGAGCCAGGCGCCCGCCTGCACCCCCTTTTCCAGCGGCCAGACCTTCTGTTCAAATGAGCGCCCGCTCGCCCCTACCCAGGTGCCCGCCCGCCCGCCTGCTTGGAATTTTGCCCCTTTTTGCTTGTTTAAACTAAATGGCTTAACTAGTTTAGGGTTCCTTCTTCTAATTAACTTAAGATAACACCGTGGAACACTTTATTAAGTGGAATTGATTCTTTTGTGAATAAATATGTTATGGAATTTGATTAAGTATCATTTTTGAGAATGTGGTCCATCCTTGATGTGTTGTTTGGATTGGTTTACCTTTGGGGTAATTTATTTGGATTGGTTCCCTACTTTGGAATCATTAGTTGTTTATCGTGCTAGTATTTTATTACTTAGCATTTATTTGAAATTCCAGCTTGTATTTTGTGTGTGTTTGGGCGATGCGAAACATTATGATGGCACAACCAAGTCCATTGTGATGTTGACCATTGTTTTTCCCCATTATTTCCCTCCTCCAGATTGGCCTTGGATGTGAGATGAGCTAGCCCCTTTGTGAGCACTTAGCTATTGGTTTTCGGGCTTTGACTGTGTGTCACTGTCCCCTTGTTATTGGTTCCGGTACCGGGGATTTCTCTTCAGCTTTCATGCTAATATGAAGATGTTGATGGTTGATTATTGAAGCTGCGCAGCGACCTTTATTTGGTTCATCGGTTTGGAAAACCTTGGCTATATCCTTTGTTACGTGTTTATTTCCGCTGCTATCTCTTAAGTGATAAATGCTATATGCTATGTGATATTTATTATTGTTTATTGCTTCTTGCATCATAGCATGTCATGTAGTTGCATTAGTAACTTATTGAGATTTATCTCACCCCCTTTTCTTTTGTCCTTGTTTTTCCTTAACCCCCCCCAGGTGGAAAGGATTAGACTCGCTGATCACGAGACAGGACGTCGCGACAGTTAGCTTTTGGGGCAAGTAGCATTGGTGGGTTTACATTATATAAATGTGTAACCTTTTTGGGATATTTGTACCAAACATTGACGTCACTAGGATTTGTCTATTTTATAACTTTGGTGTATAAGCTTATGGAGTTTATACTAGTTTTACTTTGTGGTTCAAGTGGATTTCAAAACTTTTTGTTATCATCTTTTGGTATAAAAAGGAAATTTTTATCTTCATTATTCTGGAGTTTATTGTTTAAGTTGACGTCCAGCTCGCGATCTCGGGCCGCGGGGTTCGGGGTCGCGACACTTTAGATTTTTGAGATTGAGAGCACAAGAAAACTAAAGTGGTTTTGCTTGAGGATCTGGGCTAAGGATGAAGGTATGAAGATGTTCTTGAGAATTCTGGTAAATCAAAGGCAATCTTCAAATCTTCAACAAATGCTTGAGAGAGAAATTCTTGAAATGATTAGCAACTTCAAATGTTTGAAGTTATGGGGTATTTATAGTAGAGCCCAAAAAAACTAGCCGTTGGAAATCCTTGGTGAGTCAGAGAAAGGACGGATGTGCTGTCGCTCATTGAGTGGAGCACGTGTCCTTTTATAGCCGTTAGACACTGTAGACACCCCACCTCGGACCGCTCACCCCGATTGCACACTTGGTTTTGTGTTTCTCCCTCTTCTAAGTGTTTTCTGTTAGTTTCTGTTACTTTGGTTAAGTTCCAGACGGACTCCGTTAAGTCCCGGGACTAAACTGAATAACAGTTCTAACTTTCTAGTACATTCTGTCAAAAATTGCTTCTCAGAGTCGCGCGCCTCTGCCCCTTGAGGCCAGACGTGCGCGCCTTCCGCCGCCTAGGTGGGATGCGCGCGCTTCTGGGGCGTGTCAGTTACAGATTCTGCCCAAGAATCTCTCCATTGCTCATTATACATGATTTTGCCCGGGAATCCATTTGGCTCCAAAAACAGTCCTTTTTCAACTATAAAAACCCCTCCAATCCATCATTGGGGAGGATCTTGGAAAATCATCATTTTAGACCTTTTACTCACTTCTTTCCTAGACCTTTCCTTTGGGATTTCTTCAACAAAAGTACTCAACCTCTTCTTCAAGGCTTTACAAGAGGTTCTCTTTTGAAGGATACTATAGGTAAATGTCTTAAGCACTTCTCTTCTCCTCCTTCTTCTTCTTCTTCTTCAATCAAGTGTGCAATCACCCAAAAACCATTTGGGACATGACACCAATGGTCCTTTCATTAAATTGAATTGGCCTAGGAGTCATCTCCCTACATTTTGAATCTCAAACCCCTTTTCATCATTATTTTAATAGGAAGAACACATTTATCTTTAAAAGTGAATTATGAACAAACAAGACCAATTTTGCTCGGGCGAAATGGGTGTTTAAGTACTTCCCATTTCGTAACCTAACCCCCGAACCCCTCATCCCAAACACTCTCTGTTTTCGTAAATCAAACTTAGGCTCATAAACATTAGGTTTTCTTACGTTCCTAAAAAACGTGGGTGGCGACTCTTAAAAACAATTAGACATCCTAGGATAATTCACGCGCTCTAGCCAAGCCGTGGCCCCCCGGGGTATCTACAGTGGCGACTCTGCTGGGGACATAGAGGGTTAAACTTGCGTTTTTCATTTTTGGTGTTCTTTTATTTTATTTTCTGGGAATTCTGGTAAAAAGGGTAGGAAGCGCGCGGCTCTGGCCTACTGTGATAACGTTTACTGCAGGGGAAAAAGTTCTATAATTTAGGGTCAAGGCAATCCCTTGAACCCGATGATTTGTAGGTAATGCCCAAAATCGGGCGCCTCCACTTCTCTCAGTCTAACGCGCGCGCCTCCCGATTAGGCTTCTGAATGCGCGCTCTTCTGGGAATTTCTCAGAAACAGAAATAGTGAACAGAATGGACAGTTTTGACAGTGTGTGGGCACCGGGCCTGCACAGAACAACTTTTATTTCCTGTTCATTTTTATCGGTCACACGGGTGATTCGAAAGTTGTAAATTACATGCTTATTTGTTTTTTTTATTTCATTTGAAAAAAAATAAATTTTGTCACTTGTTAGACCTCACACTACGCGCACATAATTCTTATCAACTGCTCACTATCGAGTCGCACAAGTCCAACCCCAAACCCGTCGAGGCCCGTCCTAGGAAGTTTCAAGCTCCACTCGACCTTGACTCTTCCGAAACGGTAAACCTCAGCCCGTGGCGTAGTTCACGACTACATGCCGGGGGTGACATTTAAGCCTCTCTTTAGCCGAGCACAAACCCCACAATTCTAGTTAGGGTCTAAGACTCCGTGACTCAAGTCAGTTTCCATGTGCCGATATTTCCCTAAACTAATGTCTTAAAATCATACATGCCACTCGTTGTTATGGACGAAATAAAAATCCGTCCCCAAGTGATCATAATGGACGCTAATAAAAAATCCGCCCCCGCATGTATGATTTACTACATTAATTTAGTTTAATCCCGACACATGTAGGTATCACAAGCGTGGTGGAATCCGATGAGTATATGGGACCGCGAGATGGTCTATATACTAGTGTGACGATTCCACTATTTTTCTAGAAACCCCAAAAAGGACTATGTCCTTCTGACTTTGTAAATAAATAAGTAAAAAAAAAGAGTCATTTTTCTTAGGTGGTTGAGTCTTTTTTCCTTTGTTTGTGGGTTAATTATTTTACTCAAAATATGTTTGTGGGGCCAACCTAAGATCGACCGTGTTCTCTCAATAGGTCCAATGGCTTCCAACGGCAACAACAACAAGGGTGAGAACATCTCCGTGTCCAACGAAAGGCTCTTCAACATAATAAGAGCCATGGGGGAACAAATGGATAGACTTGTCGAGGATGCCCGCCATAAGGATGATTTGTGGCAAGACCGTCTTGATCTCGAGAGGAAAATTCACAAGGAAGAAGTGTCCGAACTTAAGGCTCATTTGCAAGAGCTCACCGACAGCAAGGCAAAGGTCCACGGTAAAGCATGCTCAAGTGGCTCATCCCTTAAAAGTCACAAAGGTGCCACCAATGACCGTGTCTATACCCCTCTCAATGGCATGACCATCACCGAAGCCTACGAAGCTCTCAAAACCAAGGGACAAGTTTCTCCTCTCCAAGGGTACAAGCGACCACAACCGTTACGTCGCAACCATGCCCACCACAAGTGGTGTGACTATCACCAATGCAGCGGTCATCTCACCGAGGATTGCTTCTCCCTTCGCGACATCATCCAAGATTCGATTGACAATGGTGAGTTTACCGTGGTTGAAGAACAACAGTTAGAGAGTGAGAACATGCAAGAACTCATCAAGGAAGGGGCTCATATTTGAAATGGGGTTTCGACAAGCGATCATGCTACAAGGCCGACAACAACAATCTCCGTTTCTCTTTCTCTACCTAGAAATAGGATTAAAAAAAAAAAAAAAAAAAAGAGTCAAAAGTCCTCTTAAGTGTGCATCAATGTTTTCTCTCCTCCCATGTTCAACGTCGAGTCTTATTATCAAATTAAAGTAGTTCTTGTCCTCATACACTCTTCCAAGTTGTTCAATTTAATTATTGGCAAAATGATGAAAAGATGTCTAAACACGTTTTAGAACGAAGGCCATCGCTTGAACGCCTAGGGGATAAACATCGACGACGGCATCAACAACGAAGACATCAACAATGACAAAATCAAGACAAAGAAAGGTGGAGCAACAATTATGAAGCAAAGTTTTCAAAAAGGGATAAAAAAAAAAAGAGCTCGCTAGGTTGAAATCCTCAAATCAACCTAGGCAAAAGTTAGAGCACAAAAAAAAAAAAAAAAAAAAAATCCCCCTTCATTCAAAGAAGTTCACAACAACAATATCATTCCACCAACGAAGAACGAAGCGACATCAACAATCATCACGACGAAGCAACAATTCCATCACGGCGAATGGAGACTCCACAAGAACTACGGTGACCTGAGCCTCCCACTGGAGGAACGTAGGCAACCTTCGGGTCCGGTCTCATGCAAGAAAGAAGATATGGTTAGGCCTAGCGCGTTATGGTGATCGGCCTTCCTCTCGAACTTGTCATGACATCTTTGTACGATTCATTTGCCAATGAATTAATCACCAAAAGATTGAACAACTTTCTTAGATTTGGAATCGCTATCCGTTCCTTGTCGAGTCTAGGGGTTTCTCTTCTTTTTGCGATACTCCCTGTTTCTTGCAATCAAATTGGGGCTTTCGTTCTCTTCTCTCTTAATGACTTACTTGCCTTCGTGAGTCATTCAAAAAATATACATACATAAAGTCAATACTAGGGACACTTCCCTAGTCGAGTCAATGTCACTTATCTTTAGTGACAAAAGGTCCTCACTGCAAAATCACATGTCTTATTTCCTCAACCAGAGTCAATGCACACTTCCTCATTAATCGAGTCAAAAAAAAAATGAAAAAAAAAATGAAGACGCAAAAGAGATGCCCGCTAGATTGAAAACCCGAAAGGGCGGTCTAGGCAAAAAACAGGATGCGTCATAAAGAAAAATGAGAGAGTGAGAGAGAGAATGGAAAGAGAAATGGAAATCTCCGGCCTCTAAGGAAGACAACTGCACAAGCTCTACATTGGATCTCCTCAACAAATCAATTCCCCACCGAGTCAACTTTGGGATTGCTCGACAAGATATGGCACCATCAAAGGTTGTCTTGGGTTATCGGCATCATTTTCTAGCAGAGTGCATTTTTGGGTTCATGAAAAGAAGGCCCGTGGTAACCAAGACCCATCTGAGAACGAGCCCATCATAAAAGGGCACGAGATTGCACAAATAATCCCTAGCTAGTCAATTGGCTTGGGCAGCAAATAGCAACAACATGTGTCTCAGTTTTCAAAGCTTTTTCAAGTATGTGCTTCTAAAGTACGCCGAAAGGCTCCCGAGAAATGGAGTAGCTCTTGCCATGTCCTCTCATGTTTATTCCCTCGCACGAGGATGAGTCACTCTTGCTTTGCTCAACAAATGGTGACGCCCTAGGGGCTATGTGACTCAAGAACAAGGGCTTCTTTTGCTTCGTTTGACAATCAATAAGCCCTAGGGGCTATGCTCGAGAAAGATGTGTGAGACTATCCTCAAAGTCTCTCAAAAGGGATGTCAAAAAGCCCTCTTGTCATGTGTGCCCGTACTCGTTCCCCCAATCAAGGATGGACCTTTCTCGCAATCAATGATGGCACTCTAAGGGCTACCGTCAAGTCTTAAAGGCTCCCTCGGCAAGAAGCAATTCACTTCAATGTCCCCAGCAACATTTAAAGCTTTATACCGAAAGGTCTCAAGGGGCTTCGCAATCTACAATCTTTTGGGCTACGGCATTACAGTGATACAAGCAAAGGGCAATATTGGGGCTTCGTAATTAACAAGCTTTTGGGCAGTGGTACCCGAGAAATGCAATTTGGGAGTAGTCTTATGGCTCCATGAAATGGATCAAGCTTCAATGGTCCCTCAACACTTCCAGTCAAAAGGCCTCTTGGTTTTAAATGAAGGCTCCGATGATATGAATGAATTTGATGATTCTTGTTAGAACTCACAGCGAGATTCTGAAGGAAGTCTTAGAGAAAAGGAAAAAGATTCAATATGCTAGACTCACCCGGCTGAGTTATGGCGGGCAATGCCAATATGTTAACTCTAGAGACAGAGTTACGGCCAATCCCAATGTTTCTACAATACAGCATCCCCTTCTCCAAGATCAAAAGCACAAGCTGCATCCGAAGATCCGCCGTCGGTTCAACTCAAGAAGACTCGAGCAAACATACCGTTCGAGACTTTATCACACCAACACCTTATCATCTGCAACAACATCACCATCTCCCACGAGACATCTCCGGAAGATCGTACTACATTTTCAACATGGACCTTCCGCCATTTGGGTATCAACCACAAAAAGGGCCATCCATTTCTGAGCAAGAGAAAGAAGGAGATCGCCTTCAAGAGTCCTACCCGATGTGGCATCCGCTCTCAATACAAAGCTAAGCCGATTTGGGGCTTCACATCGAAAGGTCTTCACATCCCGCCATCTCGAAGCCCACATGACATTTGGGGCTTAGCGATCTCCCGAAGCTTGGTATTAATAATCTTCTCTTGGGGCTTGCCCACGTCGACAACAAAAGACAGTTTATTTGAATGGGCTAAGAGTTGATTCATCTTGAGGCTTCATAAGCCACTCAAAGTTCAGCATTCGAGGGGCTTTACAATCCGCAACCCCTTGGCATCTCGGCATCAATAGTCCTTTTGAAGCCCCATAAACGACAAATCTCTTGGGGCTAGACATCAATTTTGTTAGACACCAAGGCAACGACGACAGAATTCAAGCAAGGCAATCCGGACTTCGATTGAACATGACTTGATCTTGGGTTGGCTTTACAAACACACAATGGTTAAAATGGTTCACCCACGAACTAAAAAAAAAAAAATCTTTTTCTCACGTGTGTGCATATTCTTTTCTTTCTAATTAAAAAAAAAAAAAGATTTTATTTTCTTTTTTCTTTTCTTGCGCAAAATTATGTGTTTCCTTTTTGCTTTGCTCCTAGCATTCTCCCCCAGTATTCTCTATCATCCTTGAACTACGCTGGTCTGATTCCTTCCAATGGATACGTAGGCAGCCTTTTGGCACGACCAACCCATCATCCAGAATACCATCTCGCCAACACTCCATCAAAGGCAAGAACAACTCATCATCACCAACATCATCATTCTCCATCCAAAGGATGGACATTCTTCATCAAAAGCATCCACATCCTTCAGCAATCCATCTCCAATCAAGCGGCAATGGTAAGTGAAGGTATGAATACATCCGAGGCTTTCCTCAAAACACACCGCACACAAAATCACTTTCTCCATTCTTACAAAAACTCTCTCTCATACAAACTGCTTTCAAATCACATTGCTCTACGAGCACTACTTCTCTCTTCATTTCACACTTCATGCATCTTCTTGCACAAACACATATACCTGCCAAGCACACACATAACAGGTACCACCACGAAGTCAACAGCATCCGCTACTCAAGGCACTTCATCCCCAGTAGAAAATGGTCCACAGTCAACCATGCCCGCATCCCCACAATAAAGTTAACAGCAACTGCAGCTTTAGACAGCAATTTGGTTCACGGTGATCTCGCAATTAGCAAACGGATCCCGCCATCAGCAAACGGATCCCGCCTCAGCAAACGGATCCCGCAATCAGCAAACGGATCCCGCTTCAGCAAACGGATCCCGCTTCAGCAAACGGATCCCGCTTCAGCAAACGGATCCCGCATTCAGCAAACGGATCCCACAATCAGCAAACGGATCCCGCATCAGCAAACAGATCCCGCATCAGCAAAAGGGATCCCGCTCCAGCAAACGGACCAGCAATCAACAAACGGATCCCGCAATTAGCAAACGGATCCCGCATCAGCAAACGGATCCCGCTTCAGCAAACGGATCCCGCATCAGCAAACGGATCCCGCATTCAGCAAACGGATCCCGCATCAGCAAACGGATCCCGCTTCAGCAAACGGATCCCGCATCAGCAAACGGATCCCTCATTCAGTAAACGGATCCCGCATCAGCAAACAGATCCCACTATATCCTTTCTATATCAATAAAGCCGCTCACACAGGGAGCGTACCCCCATCTTTCACAATTTCAAAATTCCCCTCTTTCTTTAAATTGTGGCTGTGGTGGGCCGCCTCAAGCCACCACACCTTTTTAAATTTTTTTGGCCGTGATGGGCCGCCTCAAGCCACTACACCTTTTTAAATTTTTTGTGGCCGTGGTGGGCCGCCTCATGCCACCACACGTTTTTTAAATTTTTGTGGCCGTGGTGGGCCGCCTCAAGCCACCACACCTTTTTAAATTTTTGTGGCCGTGGTGGGCCGCCTCAAGCCACCACACCTTTTTAAAATTTTGTGGCCGTGGTGGGCCGCCTCAAGCCACCACACCTTTTTAAAATTATGTGGCCGTGGTGGGCCGCCTCAAGCCACCACACCTTTTTAAAATTTCGTGGCTGTGGTGGCCCGCCTCAAGCCACCACACATTTTTAAAAATTTTGTGGCCGTGGTGGGCCGCCTCAAGCCGCCTCAAGCCACCACACCTTTTCAAATTTTGTGGCCGTGGTGGGCCGCCTCAAGCCACCACACCTTTTTTAAAATTTTGTGGCCGTGGTGGGCCGCCTCAAGCCACCACACCATTTCCATCCGCGAAATCCGCTCACACAGGGAGCGCACTCCTATCCTTTGTAATTTCAAATTTCATGTTTTATCGAGTCTTTGTTTTCTCTTGCCGATGTCCTCGGCGGTTGTCTTTCTTTCGTCGACGCGTTTTCCTTCGCAATTCACGTCGCTGAGGGGCTCTGTAGACACCCCGCCTTGGACCTCTCACCCCGATTGCATACATAGTATTTTTATTTAACTTGTTTTTGTTAATTTCAGTTATTTCTGTTAAGTTCCTAACTGATTCCGTTAGTTTTGGACTAAACTGCATAACAGAGTTAACTTTTAGAATCATTTCTGTCATTCTGTCGTTTTAGCCCGTGGGCGCTTCCGGCACCGTCAATGGGTCGCGCGCGCGTTTGGTCCAATAGGCCGGACCCGCACGCTTCCCGCTTTGGCAGTAACGGATAGCACCATTTTTCCCTCCCTTTTCTTATTTAGAAAATCTCTTATTGATCACAAACACCTCCTTTTTACATCCACATTCATTCCCCCTTATTTCATAACTCCCAAATCCTTTATTCTAGCCATTCTTCATTAAAACAAAATATTCTTTTTTATTATTATTTGATTTTCTCTTTATTATTTATTTATTATTTTATTTATCTTATTTGTGATTGGTCAATTCCATCTCACATGGATTGACCAATTTCCCTCCAAACTTTCCCTCCTATTTTTACCTATAAAAGCCATCTTCTTCTACCTTAGAAAGGGACCTTGACCTCATTTTTTAGACTTGAATTTTCTCTATACACACACTAGACACAATTCTCTACACAAATTCTCCCAACAAGAGTTCTTCGTAACAAGACTCTACATAAAAATTGTTCTACAACAATTTCTCCACAACAAAACACCATTTTCAAGTCCACGTTTGAAGTCCTCTTCTTAAGGTACAACTTCATTTTTCTTCTATTTTCTTCTTCTTAAATGTATGCAATCCCCATTAATGGGACATAACCAATATGACTACTTCACATATTGAAGTTAGTTAAGGTTATCTCCCTACATTCCAACTCTACTTTAAATTCCCCCACTTTTATTTTATTATAATTGTTAGAATAATTTAACATGTAATCTCTTTTATTTCTCTTTTATTTTACCCTTTCTTTTCAAGGGGGAGACCCACAGTTACTTTCGAGCCAATCAACAACTGGTATTCAACGAACGGGCCCTTAGTGTCCGAAGATTTCTTGGTCCGAGAAATGGGTTGCATACCCCGTACAGCAACAAAGGAAGAGCGGCTGACACTTACTTTCGAGTCTGAGAGTGTTTCTAATGCCCTCACCCAAGAGGATATGGAGGCAATAGCCGAGCGTGTGTTTCCTTTCTTTGCTAATGAAAAATTCGATATTTCTGAGTACCACGAGATTGCAAACATCATAAATGATGAATTAACTAATAACGAACTTAATGAACAAGTTAACAACGATTCAAATTATGATGAAATAGACCACGAAAACATAACATACCTAAATGAACTAGCTCAACAGGTTCGTTGTCGTGGTGAAAATGGTCCAGGGGCTGATGAGGAATTGCATGTTGTTAATCTGGGTACCGACGAAGAGCCGAAAGAAACAAAGATTGGTAGCTTCTTCAAGGGGGAAGACAAAGACAAATTGAATGCACAACTCAGAGAATTTGTGGATGTATTCGCATGGTCGTACAAAGACATGCCGGGTTTGGACAGAAAAGTCGTGGAGCACAGAATTCCGATCAGAGAGGACGCCAAGCCAGTAAAGCAGAAGCTCAGAAAGATCAAGCCAGAATGGTCTCTACAAGTCAAAAAAGAGATTGAAAAGCTCCTCAGTGTGGGTTTCATCAAGGTCATTGAGTATCCGACTTGTCTACCCAATATTGTGACAGTCAGAAAGGCAAACGGCAAGGTTCGAGTTTGTGTGGACTTCCGGGATTTGAACAAAGCTTCCCCGAAAGATGATTTTCCACTACCAAACATCGACATGCTCGTCGATACAACTGCCAACTATGAAGTCCTCTCATTTGTGGACGGTTTTGCCTATTACAATCAGATTCTCATGTCCGAAGAGGATCAACACAAGACAGCTTTCACAACTCCATGGGGCACTTTCTGCTACACAGTCATGCCGTTCGGACTAAGGAACGCTGGGGCAACTTACCAGAGGGCTGTTACTGATCTATTCCATGACATGATTCATAAAGAGATCGAGGTCTATGTAGACGACATGATCATCCATTCGAAGGGAACCAATGGTCAACATTTGATCGAACTTCGCAAATTCTTTGAAAGGCTTCGACAACACAAGATGAGACTCAATCCCGCAAAGTGCACTTTTGGGGTCATCAGAGGAAAGGTTCTAGGGTACATGGTCACTGAAAGAGGAATTAAAGCCGATCCCTCCAAGACCAAGGCAATCATTGACATGCCTACCCCAAGGACGCAGAAAGAAATCAAAGGTTTCATGGGCAGACTTCAATACATCAGTCGGTTTGTGCACCAACTCACTTCCATGTGTGAGCCAATCTTCAAGCTACTCAAAAAGAATGTGGCTCTAGAATGGACCGATGCGTGCCAAGAAGCCTTCGACCAAGTGAAGCATTACTTGACATGCCCTCCAGTTTTGGTTCCACCACACGAAGAGAAGCCTCTCTTGATCTATCTCACTGTCAATGATGAAGCCCTAGGTGTCGCGACCCCGACCCCGCGGGCCCGAGATCGCGAGCTGGACGTCGACTTACAACCAAAAACTCTAAAATACAGAAGGTAAAAATTTCATTTTTGAACCAAAAGATGATAACACAAGGTTTTACAAATCCAAGTTTAAATCAACAAAGTACAACTAACATAAGCTCCACAGCTTATGCCCAAAAGAATAAAATATACAATTCTTAATGCGGTCAATAATGGTAAAACTATCCCCAAAAGGTTATACAATTAAATAATGTAAACCGATCCATAACAACCTGCCCCAAAATCTCAATCCTCTCGACGTCCTCCTCGATCCGCAAATCCTAATCCTTTTCCTCCTGGGGGGGTTAAGGAAAAACAAAATTGGAAATAAACGGGGTGAGATAAAATCTCAGTAAGTTACTAATGCAACTACATGACATGCTAATATGCAATGACCAATAACAATTAACATAAGACAGATAGCAGCGGAATAATAAGTGACATGCTGTCGAACAGTAACATCCAGTAATCAATCATGTAAATAAACATATAACAACAAATGAGAGGCTCCCTATCGCCAACCGTCCCATACCGGTTGGAAATAACGACCAGCTCATCATGCAACACATAAAGCTGAAATAAACACTCATAAGTGGATACATAGCCAAGGTTTCACCCAACTGAAAGAACCAAATAAAGGTCGCTGCGCAGCTTCAATAATAAACCATCAACATCTTCATAATAGCATGAAAGCTGAAGAGAAATCCCCGGTACCGGAACCAATAACCAAATGAAGTATCACAAGGGACGGGAGACATGCCACAAAGTCATGCTCCAAGTAAAGCTAAAATGCACACAAAGGAGCTAGCTCTTCTCACATCCAAGGCCAATCTGGAGGAGGGTAATAATGGGGCAAAAACAATGGTCAACATCACAATGGACTTGGCTGTGCCATCATATTGTTTCGCATCGCCCAAACACACACAAAATACCATCTGGACTTTCAAGTAAAGGCTAAGTAATAAAATACTAGCACAATAAACAACCATTGATTCCAAAGTAGGGAATCATACCAATTAATCACCATAAAAGATGCAAACGATTACTCAAGAAGAGTTCAACAACAATGGCACAAGGAGTTTCTCATAAAAGAGTCCAACAACATTGGACATTAAAACATAATGATTCCAAGATAAGGCACGTACCAAATACATCCTAAATATTATACCCACAAGTTACTCATAAAGAGCACAACCCAAACGGTCGCTCACAAATAGCACAATGACTATTACCAAAATGACCCTAAACATTTACTCATAAAGATATACTAGGACCATGAACTCAACCATCTCTTACACCTGGAATTCCAAAGTAGGAAATCAGAATGAATACACCTTAAGGTTAATCAAACCGTAAGTACCCAATCGCCAATTCACGCTTTACCTCTGTCCATAACGAACCAACTCTAAACACCCCAAACGAATCCAAAAGGTTACCTTATTAGAACATGATCACGACCGGACTAAACCCTACATTTTAGTGTTCAATAACAACCCTTTAGGTACTATAGGACATCGCCTAAAACCTAGACCAAGTCTTACTCGAAAATCAATTCGATTGGAACAATCACGAACACATCATAAGCTGCCCAAACATATACTAAATGATCATCACAAAGATAAGTCAAACCAACAATACCTCAATAAGGTGTCCCAAAATCCCAATTAACACTTATTTAATTTCAAACACAAACTTGATCACAAGGGACCCAATTCTATCACTAGAGTGTACTACAATGTTCACTAAGGTCGACTAGAAGGACACCCAAGACTTAGACCAAAACGCATTCTTCAATCACACAAATTAACAAATGAAAACTTTCAGAAGTTCTGTGCGGCCGCCCACTAGGGACTGTGCGGTCGCCCAAAAATCCATCAAACAAGAACAAAACCTTTCAGATAGATGTGCGGTCGCCCAGCCATTTTTGGGCGGTCGCCCAATCCTCTGGTCTGCCGGAATTCGGGAGGGATGAACTGGGTTCTCCCATTTTTAACCCAAACCAAAACTAAGCCAAAATCAAACACTCTTAACTAGTATATTGATGAACTAAAACAACTTATAGGTCAAAAGAATTCATATAACAACATTTAACAACCAAAATCAAGATTCAAACCCAACATTTATAAAATCACCATTTTTGACCAAAACTCAAATAAATTCCAAATAAATTCGAAACTCAACCAAACTTTAAATATAACAACTCAAGCATCATATAAACATGAGATGAACACTTTAGCATAAAAATGGGGGAAAAGCAACTTACTTGAAAATAATGAAAGTTGACGGAATTCGAATATTCTTGATTCTACGCGATCCTATCGACGATCTAAACACATTTCGTATAGAGAGAAATGAGAGAAGATGAGGGGAAGATAGCTAAAATGAAGAGAGAAGGAAGAGAGAAATGTTTACCTTTTTCTTGAGGAGAGAGAGAGAGAGAATACTAAGAATGAGTTTGTGAGGGAGAAGGAGAAGAAGGAAGGGGGTGAAGTTAAAATCGAAGTTACACTTAGGCCCCTTCCCCATCTACTAACACAATACTACACTCCCTGCTAACAATTAAGACCCAACAATATTACACTAACCCGAATGACTCGAATAAAATGCTAAGCATAATTATTATGAAACATAAAATGCACACATAAATATTTAAAAAAATAATAATTTAGATAAATAAATAAGCAAATAAATAAATAATAATTATTTATTACCAATAAAATAGAGCCTAGTTTTCGGGTCGTGACATTCACTCCCCCTTAAAGAAAATTCGACCTGAATTTTAACGAGACTTACCCGAAAGACCAAATAGCTACGTATACGATAGTTCCGCCATTTCTCAAATTCCTCAATTGTCCATTCTAAACCACCACGTAGTAACCTTAAATAATGTTCACGATACCACGACCTCTCGCACATAACTTCATTCAATCATAACCTTCACTACTAATTAGAATCCACGATCAAAATTGGAGAATCCCAATTGCTCCCAAACATAACTCTCGAGATATCCCAAGCATACCTTATTCATAACCTTAATTACACTGCAAAGGTGTTTCCTTTTGTAAATCGCATACTTAGTAGTATTCCCCAGAAATTCAAAACATCACCATCCCGAGCCTAATTAGCTTTTAAAATATAAAAAGGCTAAAGAAATTTCTATTTCCACAATATTCATCGATATGGCTATATCTCTATGGATTACCATTATAGTGTCTTCACTTTGAGTTAACACCTTAAATAAATAGTACCATACAAACCCCAAAATTTCTCGTACAAAGTGTCCACTTAAATCTATGTTATACTCTCATCCCTTCATTAATCTGGTCTTGAAGCCTAAACCATTCAATATACTCAATAGTCCGCAAAATGATCCAAATTTCATCTTCAAAAGATTTTATCTAACTCCCATTTAAGTCATAATCCGTGCTCATATACCCAAAGGAAATCAACGAACTCTAAATTCAATAGCTAACCCCAGTTAGTCTCTCACGCATACATTTATTGACTTAATGATATTTAAGCTCAATGGTACTACCAAAATCATAAACCAATTAGCTAGCTTCATTCCAATAGATCCATTACCAAATCACAATATTCTTTAATTATGCCCAAATATTGATACTCAACTTTCCTCACATACCCTTGGTCCAAATCGCGAAACGCCACCAAGGAGATTTTTAGGACCAAAGAACCACTATTTAACCAAAATTTCAAAATGCCTTTAACATAGATTGAGAAATTATTACTCTCCCAAAATGTACTTAGTCCTTTCTAACTTAACACGCTTACCACCATTACTGATCATAACTCCTACAACAAACTCATCATCCATAACAAATCGTACACCTCTCCATACTAATCCATTCCGATGCATTCACGGAGATGTACTAAAAGTGACCAAAATTTTCCCCAAGAGATCCTCATTGAATCCTCAACTCCTATAACCCAACCGATGTCATAAGGACATTGATCTAAATATTAGCACTACAACCTTGTACTATAACAACTCAATTTAACCCAAGGTTCTCCCCAATTACTAGGTACTATTCAGAAATAAAATAGAAATTTTTACAAACGATAAATACACCCAACAATTGGTATAGACATCCATTGTCACCCATCGAAGCAAAATAGTCAGATTCCAAACAAGAAAAGATTTGCTTAACTCTACACAAAGGAACGGTCTCAAAACAATTTTAGACAAAAGGGACGAGAGGATGTAACAATTTTCCTACAACCATCGACTAAAGCATGACATTTCCCTTCTCAAAATGACATCAAAAATCTTATAATAGCAATATGACCAATTTAGCAGGTAAGTTATATCTACCTTTAAGCACAACATGAGCACATAAGACTCCATCAGACATCCTACACTCCTCCATAGGAGTAGACACCGACAACACATAAGTCAAAGACTCAAGAGAAATAAATGCAACTAAATGCACATAAACATGAGAATGCGATGACCGTAAAATGCACGCGCTCTCTCTCTCGACACAAAATCAATACCTTCTGAACTGATGAGTCACCCGCTGAGTGCTGATTGATTGCAAATACTCTACCCGAAACCTTGGGCTTCCCCGAAGCATCCCTCTTCTGACCTTGTGGTATTCCAGTTCCTGTCCCCGATGACTGAACTCTAAACCTCGGACAATCTTTAACGAAGTGTCCCAACTGACCACACTTCACACATTTTCCTTGCTTCTTCCAACACTTGTCTTCTGAGTGTCCTTTCCTCTGACAGTAGCTGCAGACTTTCCCATTTCGTGTCCCCTTATTAGAACCTTGATTTCCTACTGTTGGTTGCCCTTGAAGTTGCCTTCTGAATCGAGTTTGCACTCCAGAATTACCTCTGTTATCCGAATGTTGCTGTTGTGACTTACTCTGCCCTCATTGCTTACCTAGGTTAACCATCTCAGTCTTCCTTTTGTGTTCCCCAATATCCTGTTCAATCAAGTAGGCTCGATCCACCGCATCCTGATAAGTCTGAATCCGCTGTGCTATAAGCTGAGTCCGGATGGATGTCTTCAAACCCCTGATCAATCTCATCGCTTTCTGCTCCTCAGTCCGCACAAGGTATTCACAACACCTGGCTAATTCTGTGAACTTAGCTGAGTACTGAGCTACTGACATCATGCCCTGCTCCAAGCTGAGAAACTCGATCTCTTTCTGGTTTTGATTCACTAGAGAGATAAAATGATCCTTGAATTTCCTCACGAACCACTCCCAAGGATATGGTATAAGAGTCGCATCCCAACTGGTCTTCAGTGCCTTCCACCAATGTTCCGCAGCACCCACGAGCTCATAAGCTGAAAACAGAACCCTATCCTGTTGGGTTTCCAAGTAACATGTGCAGTGGAATATAGCAATTTAAAATTTAAGAAACCCAAAGCCATGGATCCGTTCATATGATTAAATCAAATACGACATGATGAATAAAGGAAAAAACTAACCCTTGATGGCTATCAAATTTTTCTCTTTGGTCTTGGTGGAAATCTTGAAGCTTTATCACGAACAAATCACGAACTTTGCAAGATGATAAAATTCACCCTCTAGCGGTATCCACACTTCGAACGAATATCAAAGGAGCTTCTTTGATCTTGGTTGCTAGACCAATATTATGAAACACACTTTCACAATACAATAAAGAACTATATGGAATTTATTTTTGTGAATTATTTTGTTCCTCAATCAATGATATCTTAGAACAAAATAAAATCTCTCTCAAACTCTTTGAGACTCACAAAAGCACTAGTCCATATGGTCTGGCCGAATTGGGGTTTTTATACACAATTAAGACCTATTCCAAATAGGAATCTTGTGCCAAAAACCTTCCTAAATCGAATTAGGAATTTTCCTGTCGGCAGCACCAGGCGCCCGCCTGGTACCACCCAGGCGCCCGCCTGTTTGGGCAGAAACTCCAGTTCCTTTCTGGCTTGAACAGGCGCCCGCCTGGTGCAACCCAAGCGCCCGCTTGGTTGACCAGGAGGCCCAGATCTTTCCAGAAATTCCTTGGAAGTCCTCCGACCCTAAATGCCAATATAGTCCTTTTATTTAAGATTCGTTCTATTGTGTGTGACCCTCTAGGATTATACTAAGTTGGCAATGGGCTCAAACATGATTCCATAAGATATGATTAGGTTCTAGCAAACCGTCATACCTACCCAAATAGTATAACTAGATACAAGTTCGCATTCCTTTAGAATATGTCATAATCCCTTTGTCCACGATGTCATTGAACACAAGTCATGGTCAAACGGTCAACTTGTTTTGTTCAATACTTTCTCGATTCCGAATATGTTGATAATTCAAATGCTATTGATCCAATCAATCCATTTGAGTCCGGCCGAACATTTCATCAACATCATTCCTTCGAGGGGCCCAAGCTTGACATCTCTCCGTGGAGGGACAAATCCATTTAGCTTATTATTTTTCCCAACGGTAATCCGATTATGCCAATCATACCCTTTACAACTACTGTGTTAAGGTAGCGTTTGAATATGTCAAACACAATGTTCATCAAGTAGAAGACTATAATAACTTCATGTCTAAGGATTCAAATGACATAACTAATATGAGATATATGTATGACATAGACCATGACATAAATCTCATACAGCGGGTCATGTCCAGTACCTTGTTCCAAACAAGTACCCATAAATCTAACATGATCATCCCATGATCATTTAGCCTTTATACTAGTGCTTAACAAGTACTAGGGACGGAGATTATTATAAGTAAACATCAACAACAATAATAATCAAAACATCTCTTTATTGATATGAAATAAATGATAACAATTAGAACGTTTATTAAACGTGCCTAGGGCACCACTACCAACAATCCTCATCAGTGCAACCAAAGACCTCGTAGATTTTCTCCATCGATTCTATCCATAGCTCGGCCTTCTTCACATCAGGCTCACCGTCGTACTCACTTGGTTTCAACTTCAAGAATTGCTCCAACCCATATCGCGGAGGTGCTACAAGTTCCTTTCTCGGCCCTTGGTCATGAATTGCTTTCACGGCTGCTTCAAACCTGCCCTGAAACACTGCACGGTTTTCTTCCCTTAGACCATTAAGATTCCGAGTCCCACTGATGCCTTCACCAGCTCTTCTTCTAGCCATTACTAACAAATACCTGCATAAAATACTCATCGTTACTCACTCCGAACCCATCTACCCTCCTAGGTCATTCTAGTCCACCTATACTTATACATAGAGCTAAACCATAGCTCTGATACCAACTGTCGCGACCCCGACCCCGCGGGCCCGAGATCGCGAGCTGGACGTCGACTTACAACCAAAAACTCTAAAATACAGAAGGTAAAAATTTCATTTTTGAACCAAAAGATGATAACACAAGGTTTTACAAATCCAAGTTTAAATCAACAAAGTACAACAAACATAAGCTCCACAGCTTATGCCCAAAAGAATAAAATATACAATTCTTAATGACGTCAATAATGGTAAAACTATCCCCAAAAGGTTATACATTTAAATAATGTAAACCGATCCATAACAACCTGCCCCAAAATCTCAATCCTCTCGACGTCCTCCTCGATCCGCAAATCCTAATCCTTTTCCTCCTGGGGGGGGGTTAAGGAAAAACAAAGATGGAAATAAACGGGGTGAGATAAAATCTCAGTAAGTTACTAATGCAACTACATGACATGCTAATATGCAATGACCAATAGCAATTAACATAAGACAGATAGCAGCGGAATAATAAGTGACATGCTGTCGAACAGTAACATCCAGTAATCAATCATGTAAATAAACATATAACAACAAATACGAGGCTCCCTATTGCCAACCGTCCCATACCGG
The DNA here is from genome assembly GCA_026119855.1 of Campanula takesimana. Taxonomy (NCBI): domain Eukaryota; kingdom Viridiplantae; phylum Streptophyta; class Magnoliopsida; order Asterales; family Campanulaceae; genus Campanula; species Campanula takesimana. The sequence goes on from JAOWBW010001007.1 coordinate 117,200, forward strand.
TTGGAAATAACGACCAGCTCATCATGCAACACATAAAGCTGAAATAAACACTCATAAGTGGATACATAGCCAAGGTTTCACCCAACTGAAAGAACCAAATAAAGGTCGCTGCGCAGCTTCAATAATCAACCATCAACATCTTCATAATAGCATGAAAGCTGAAGAGAAATCCCCGGTACCGGAACCAATAACCAAATGAAGTGTCACAAGGGATGGGAGACATGCCACAAAGTCATGCTCCAAGTAAAGCTAAAATGCACACAAAGGAGCTAGCTCTTCTCACATCCAAGGCCAATCTGGAGGAGGGTAATAATGGGGTAAAACAATGGTCAACATCACAATGGACTTGGCTGTGCCATCATAATGTTTCGCATCGCCCAAACACACACAAAAGACCAGCTGGACTTTCAAGTAAAGGCTAAGTAATAAAATACTAGCACAATAAACAACCATTGATTCCAAAGTAGGGAATCATACCAATTAATCACCATAAAAGATGCAAACGATTACTCAAGAAGAGTTCAACAACAATGGCACAAGGAGTTTCTCATAAAAGTGTCCAACAACATTGGACATTAAAACATAATGATTCCAAGATAAGGCACGTACCAAATACATCCTAAATATCATACCCACAAGTTACTCATAAAGAGCACAACCCAAACGATCGCTCACAAATAGCACAATGACTATTACCAAAATGACCCTAAACATTTACTCATAAAGATATACTAGGACCATGAACTCAACCATCTCTTACACCTGGAATTCCAAAGTAGGAAATCAAAATGAATACACCTTAAGGTTAATCAAACCGTAAGTACCCAATCGCCAATTCACGCTTTACCTCTGTCCATAACGAACCAACTCTAAACACCCCAAACGAATCCAAAAGGTTACCTTATTAGAACATGATCATGACCGGACTAAACCCTACATTTTAGTGTTCAATAACAACCCTTTAGGTACTATAGGACATCGCCTAAAACCTAGACCAAGTCTTACTCGAAAATCAATTCGATTGGAACAATCACGAACACATCATAAGATGCCCAAACATATACTAAATGATCATCACAAAGATAAGTCAAACCAACAATACCTCAATAAGGTGTCCCAAAATCCCAATTAACACTTAATTAATTTCAAACACAAACTTGATCACAAGGGACCCAATTCTATCACTAGAGTGTACTACAATGTTCACTAAGGTCGACTAGAAGGACACCCAAGACTTAGACCAAAACGCATTCTTCAATCACACAAATTAACAAATGAAAACTTTCAGAAGTTCTGTGCGGCCGCCCACTAGGGACTGTGCGGTCGCCCAAAAAGCCATCAAACAAGAACAAAACCTTTCAGATAGATGTGCGGTTGCCCAGCCATTTTTGGGCGGTCGCCCAATCCTCTGGTCTGCCGGAATTCGGGAGGGATGAACTGGGTTCTCCCATTTTTAACCCAAACCAAAACTAAGCCAAAATCAAACACTCTTAACTAGTATATTGATGAACTAAAACAACTTATAGGTCAAAAGAACTCATATAACAACATTTAACAACCAAAATCAAGATTCAAACCCAACATTTATAAAATCACCATTTTTGACCAAAACTCAAATAAATTCCAAATAAATTCGAAACTCAACCAAACTTTAAATATAACAACTCAAGCATCATATAAACATGAGATGAACACTTTAGCATAAAAATGGGGGAAAAGCAACTTACTTGAAAATAATGAAAGTTGACGGAATTCGAATATTCTTGATTCTACGCGATCCTATCGACGATCTAAACACATTTCGTATAGAGAGAAATGAGAGAAGATGAGGGGAAGATAGCTAAAATGAAGAGAGAAGGAAGAGAGAAATGTTTACCTTTTTCTTGAGGAGAGAGAGAGAGAGAATACTGAGAATGAGTTTGTGAGGGAGAAGGAGAAGAAGGAAGGGGTGAAGTTAAAATCGAAGTTACACTTAGGCCCCTTCCCCATCTACTAACACAATACTACACTCCCTGCTAACAATTAAGACCCAACAATATTACACTAACCCGAATGACTCGAATAAAATGCTAAGCATAATTATTATGAAACATAAAATGCACACATAAATATTTAAATAAATAATAATTTAAATAAATAAATAAGCAAATAAATAAATAATAATTATTTATTACCAATAAAATAGAGCCTAGTTTTCGGGTCGTGACACTAGGGGCTATATTAGCACAAGAACAGTGAGACTCTACAAAAGAGAATGCTATCTACTTTGTCAGCCGACGGTTTCAAGAAGCTGAAAAGAACTACTCTGTCTTAGAGAAGTCTTGTGCTGCATTGGTTTGGGTTACTCAAAAGCTCAAGCATTACATGGAAGCCTTCCCAATCAAGTTAGTATCAAAAGTGGACCCGCTCCGCTACATCTTCGAAAAGCCTTTCATGTCAACAAGAATAGCCAAATGGTATTTCATGCTCGCCGGCTACGATATCACTTACGTCACACTCAAATTCATCAGGGGGAAAGTGTTCAGTGATCAGCTTGCTGAATTTCCGTGTGACGAAGTGAAGGGGGAAGATGTACAGTTCCCCGACGAGCATTTAATTTGGGCTACAACAAAAAAAAATAAGTGGCAACTTTTTTTAGGGGGCGCAGCCAATAAGCATGGGTATGGCATAGGGATGTTACTTGTTGATCTAAAGGACATGTATACTCCAATCACTATCCGCCTTGAATTTGAAGCCACTAACAACACCGCTGAGTACGAAGCTTGCATAGCGGGGCTCGAATCAGCCCTCGAAAGAAATGTCACAAGTTTAGAAGCATTCGGTGATTCCTTGCTCATCATCAACCAGACATCCAGAAAGTGGAAGATTCAAGACTCGACTCTGCAACGGTATGGTCAACATCTCGAGGAGTTGGTTGAACAGTTTCAAGAAATCACCTTCAATTACCAGCCAAGGGACAAAAACCGTTTTGCTGATGCACTAGCCACCATCGCTTCACTGGTTGAAATACCTGAGGGTAAAATGGTGAAGCCCTTCAAAATTTCCCGAAGGAACAGTCCGGCATACTGCATGAGTATCGAGATCAACGAGGTCCAAACAAACTCCCTGTGGTACGCGGATATCATGAATTTCCTCAAGGTTGGTTCTTACCCCAAGGGTAGCAATAAGAAGTCTCAAATGGCGTTCCAAAAACTAGCCTCCCGATATGTACTGATTGGGGACAGAGTCTACAAAAGGCACCACAAAGGGATTAATCTCCTATGCGCAAATGAGACCGAAGCTCAAGAAATAATGCATGAGATCCACGAAGGTGAATGTGGGCCTCACATGAACGGGTTTATGTTGACCAAGAAGATACTCCGCATGGGTTATTATTGGAGTACCATGGAAAGGGACTGCATCGAGAAAGTCAAGAGGTGCACTAAATGCCAATTCCATGCCAATCTACAGCACGCTCCACCCTCACAGCTTTACAATATGACTACGCCTTGGCCTTTCTCTTGTTGGGGCATAGACATCATCGGCAAAGTTCACCCTACTGGAAGCAACGGACAATCTTTCATCCTAGTAGCCGTGGACTATTTTACAAAATGGGTCGAAGCACAAGCTTACCGAGTTCTCAACGCCAAGAAAGTGGCCGAATTCGTGAAAACCCACATCATGTGCCGATACGGCGTTCCTCATGAGATCATCTCAGACAATGGCTCTCACTTTGAGAAAGAGATGGACACACTCCTGGTAGAATACAAGATCACTAAGCATAAGTCATCTCCATACCGCCCTCAAGAAAATGGTGCAGTCGAGGCAGCTAATAAGACAATCGAGACCATTGTGAAGAAAATGGCCTCCACTGGAAGGGATTGGCCCGAAAAGCTACCTCTAGCTCATTATACATGATCTTGCCCAAGAATCTCTCCCTTGCTGTAAGTACCCCAATCTGAAACCGACCTATATTAGAGGTAGCCTTAGCACCGTTTCAGGGATAAGCTAATAGGCCAGGACCTCCCTTGGATAAGCTATAAATTCCAGGACTACTCTGGTATAAAATTGGAAAAATCCAGAAGCTCGCTAGGATGAGCCGTACGGATGCTTTGGGGACTAGAGGGGCCTAGCCGTACAGCTGGTTTGGGCACCCTCATTCCCTATAAATAAAACCCTTTGCTGATCATTTCAGGGGGGAGAAATACACATTAGGGAGGTCACTCTGTTGGAATTACCACAGAGTAAGAGTGAGAGTGATCACAAACCAAAAAAGGAGAGAAGAAAGGAAGATTGGCCATAACCATCATAGGTAAAGCCACATCCCCCCCTCCTTTCTCTTCATCTTACTCCTATTTTCTTTCTTATATTTTGGTTATACATGTATTTACTCTTCATTCATGCAAAGACTTGTCCATTTCAAGCACCTTTTTTTTCTTGCAAGACTTGTCCATTATCAAGCACTATATACCTATCTATTACATTACTATCTTGTCCAAGCTATAAGAAGTTCAAAGGTGCCCTCCATACCTTGTATGGAAGAGGTTCTAAACCTAGACACTCATAGACTTGTTGATTGTAATTTACATTCCTTATTCATTTAAATGTTATGCTTGTTTGGCCATGATAATCATGAGGGTGATGGAACCTTAGTGTTCAACATTTTCCTCTTTGGTTTAGCCTCAAAATCCCACTTTTGGGTCATAAAGATTCAATCTTTATGTGTTATTTTGACTCTTGGAAGGATTTTAAGTCATAAAATGTCATCTTGGTGATAAAGTTCCAATTTTTATTCATCAAATGACCAACTTTCGTCCAAAGGGGACATTCATCAACTTTCTTGATTTTCTCCTATGATTGCTCATGATCACACCCAAATACTTGTTTTGGGGGACCAAGTGATGATCATTTAGCATAGGAAGGATGTTATAAAACTTGTAAAATGATTTCTTGCAAACTGGGATCAAAAACAGTTTGTCCAGCTTCAGACAGAATGCCCTGTTTCTGTTCTGAACTGGACTGTTCTTGAGCAAACTGTAAAAACCCCAGAATTACCACCTCCAGCAGTATGGCTACTTTAGGTAGGAGGGCAAAATTTCCTGTTTTGCCCTCTGACCTTTATCTTATCACTCAAGGCCCCTTTTTCAGCCGAGTTTTCTCAAATAAAATCAACGACAGAATTTTTTCCGTTAAACACACACACACACATATGCACATTTTAACTAACTTAGGGAGACTCGGCTTTGTCCGAGGCAACTTGAGAGGACGTAAAAACTCCTCCCAAGTTGTAACCTGACCTCCGAACCTTTGAACTCAAACATTTGTCATTTTGTTGGGTTTAAAATTAACAAAATGTGGCGACTCCGTTAAATTTGACCGGTTCCCGTGTTTGGCATTTCGCCCCATACACCATCGCGTTTCCGCGCGCGGGGCGGGATCCTTACAGTGGCGACTCCGCGGGATCCTTACAGTGGCGACTCCGCTGGGGAATAGGGTGCTTTCAAACTTCTTTCTAGAAGGTCCGGGGGCATTCTTGTGTGGGTCAAACTCCCGTTCCCGTTAGTTGACTTCTTGCATATTTGTGTGTGTTTGATGTTTCTGTTTGAACTGTTTTGAGTACATACGTTCTGGAAATAAAATAAACTGGGGCTTGATGATCAGAAGTTGGAGAAACTGAGAAAAATCTTCACACTCTTGCTTTAGCCGTACGGCTACTTTGGGTAGGGCCAGAATGTTGCCAATTAACAGTTTGGTGCAGGGCTGCAACATTCTGGGTGCCCCTCTGCTTCTACTTGTCCAGGTTCCAAATTTATAGTCTTACTTGTGCACATTACCTTCATTCTTTTGGCCAAAACTTGGTTTTAAAAGGTAATAAAACTTGGTTATTGTAGACACCCCGCCTTGGACCGCTCACCCCGATTGCACATTTGATCTTGTGTTTCTCCCCATTTTTAAGTGTTTCTCGTTAGCTTCTGTCATGTCCGTTAAGTTCCTGACTGACTTCGTTAAGTCCAGGGACTAAACTGAATGACAGGGCTGACTTTCTAGTCCATTCTGTCAAAATTGCCTTCTCTGAGTCGCGCGCCTCCTACAGGAGGAGCCAGACGCGCGCGCCTCCCGCCCCCAAAGCAGGAAGCGCGCGCCTCTGGGCGTCAGTTACAGATTTCTGGCCAGGATTCCCTCCCTTGCTCAATTTACAAGATTTTGCCCGGGAAGGATTTCTTGGTGACTGAGTTTTGGCACCAAAAACACCCATCTTTCACCTATAAAAACCTCTCTTTACCTCCATTTTCAAGGATCGAAAACTTAGACCGAAGATTGAACTTACAAAAACTATACAAAAATCACTTTCTAAAGGTTCTCCAAGGATCTCTTCAAGCAATATTTGAAGTTTTTCAAATTGTAGGTAAAAGTCCATATTTTCCTTTCTTTTCTACTTCATCTCCTCTCTCTCTTTTTACTTTAATCAAATGTACAATCACCCAAATCATTTTGGGACATGACTCTAATGATCACCTCATCTCATTGAGGTTGATTAAGGAGTTATCTCCTACATTCCAAATCCTATTTTAAATCCCCCCTTTTCATGACTTAAAGAAGAAGAAGAAGAACATTTTCATTCATGTAGATTTTGATCAAGCAAGACCAACGTAAGTTGGGCGAGATGGGTGTTTCGGTACTTCCCATCTCGTAATCTAACCCCCGAACCTCAAAACAAAGAATCTCTGTTTTCGTAATCAAATTTAGGCTACAATCAATAGGTTTTTCTTATGTTCCTCAAAACATAGGTGGCGACTCTAAAAACAAGTTAGACTTCCTAGGATAATTCACCGCTCTAGCCAAGCCGTGGTTCCCCGGGGTATCTACAGTGGCGACTCTGCTGGGGAATATTTATTTGAGGGTTAAACTTGCATTCTGATCGAAATCTACATCTTTTCTGGGCATTCTGTTTCCTGATGGGGGAGGCGCGCGCGTCTGGCCTTTTAAGCCTAAGGCGCGCGCATCCCGCATCAAGAACCAGAATCGCCCACTTCTTCATATTCTTCATCTTCTTCTTCTGTTATTCTGCACTAATCACTTCTGCAGGGGTTACAATATGAACATGGGACCAGGGCAATCCCCTGAGTCCAAAGTCTGACATTCTGACAGGTGTGCCCCAGAAGCGTGCGCCTCCCATAATCATTGCGCCATGCGCGCGCGTCCCACATCAGCACTCAGAGGCGCACGCTTCTGGGTTGGTTCCCAGAACAGAAACAGGTTTCAGTGACTGAGCAGAACAGTGGGGTGTGGGCACAGTTGCCTGCATTAGAACAGAATTGAACCCTCGGACTGTTTTAATTTTGTGTTTTATTTACCGGTCACACGGGTGATTCGGGAGTTGTAATTTTATGTGCTTATGTGTTTTGTGTGTTTTTCTTTCTTTTCAAAAAAAAATAAAATAAAATAAAATAAAATTTGTCACTTGTTAGACCTCACACTACATGCACATATTCCTATGAACTGCTCACGATCGAGTCGCACAAGTCCAACCCCAAACCCGTCGAGGCCCGTCCTAGAAAGTTTCAAGCTCCACCAGACCTTGGCTCTTTCGAAGCGGTAAACATCAGCCCGTGGCGTAGTTCAAGACTACATGCCGGGGGTGACCTTTGAGCCTCATATTCAAGCCGAGCATAAACCACACAATTCTAGTTAGGGTCTAACACTCCGTGAATCAAGTCGGTTTCCATGTACCGAGATTTCCCTAAACTAATGTCTTCAAATCATACATGCCAACTTGTTGAAAGGGATGCAATAAAAATCCGTCCCCAAAAGTGGTTATTTTGGACGAAAAAAAAATCCGTCCCCGCATGTATGCTTTACTATATTAATTTAGTTTGATCCCGATACATGTAGGATTCACAAGCGCGATGGAATCCGATGAGTATATGGGACCGCGAGATGGTCTATATACCAGTGTGACGATTCCATTATTTTCTTAGAAACCCCAAAAGGGATTCATTCCCTCCGACTTATAAAAAAAAAAAAAAAAAAAAAAAAAGGAGAGTCTTTTCTTATGTGGTTCGAGTCGTGTGCCCAACTGTGTGTTCTAAGCCTCTTCATGGACCGCAAGTGTTACTCAAGACTGACAAGGGCCTCTTCTGCAATATAGGTTCAATTGGTACTTATAAAGTCTACCGGGATTCAGCAAATCGGTTAGTCCGTGAAGAGATCACTCCAACAGCTCCAACATCAACCATGACCGGCTGCAGCAACACCATGTCTCTCGAACAACTCTCAACCATGGTCCAACTCCTCCAAGAGCAAGTCTCCACCCTTAACAAGGAGGCACAAAGCAAAGATGACATTTGGCAATCCCACCTCGACAGCCAAATGGAGGCCCACGAGGCCGAAATGGAACTAATGAAAGAAAAGCTCACCAACCTTGCCAAGGGAAAGAACAAGAACAATGATGATGAATCCGAATGGACCGAGGGTTTGTTCAAGAGTCCTTATGTCAACACCCGCACCAAGAAGATGGGGGAACCAAGTTCCGAGAACAATGAGCCCAAAATGGTGGATTCTATCATGGCCTACATCGACCAAAAATTCAATGGGCTCAACATGGGGAAAGGCTCCGACACAAGCCTTTATCAATCATCCATCCTCATGAGTACTATGGCCGCTCTTCCGATAAGTTCAAGATGCCCGACATAAGCAAATTCAAGGGAAACTCTTGTCCTATGGCTCACATTGAGACTTATATTTGGGCAATGGTTCCAAAGAAGGTCTCCACCAAGGTGATGGCTCAATGCTTTCCTCTCACTCTCGAGGGGGCGGCAAAAGATTGGTATGCTACTCTCCCGCTCACTGTCCGTCTTGATTGGGACTCCGCCATGCTTGCCTTCAAGAACCAATACCAAGGCAACACCACTCACCGGCCCACAAGGAAAGAGCTAGAGAACATTACTCAACGAGACAATGAGTCCTTCATCGACTTCACAAGGAGATGGAATGACAAACTCTCTGAAATTGTTGAGAGGCCGAACACAAAAGAGAAAATGGACATATTTCTCAAGTGTCTCAAGATTGATCTCCGCACTCACCTAAGTGGGGCTTGGTACTCCGACTTCTCCCAAATGTATGAGGCGGGGGTACGCATGGATGACTTGCTCAAGAAGATTAAGAAGACCACTCCTACTTACCGCTACAAGGCCGCTTCCAACTCCACAAAAGAGGCCTCGGTCAACGCCGTCACTATTGACAAGGGGAATTACAAAAAGGTTCCTCCACCTCAAGGGAAGAAGTCCCGAAGTGACCGTGTCTACACGCCTCTCCAAGGCATGACTCAAACCGAAGTGTTCGAGGTCCTCAAGGCAAAGGGTCAAGTCACACCCGTGCAAGGGTACCAACCCAAGACGATCCTCTCCAATCATGCTCACCACAAATATTGTGGCTACCACCAATAGAGTGGCCACACCACCGAGGAATGCTTCGTTCTCCGCAATGTCATTCAAGATCTCATAGATAAGAAAGAATTTGTAGTGACTAATGACGAGCATGTCAATGTAATAGAGATAGGAGAACTCGAGGGGACCACCCATTCAATCCCAATTGTGAATGGGGGCCCCAATGTTATGAATATACTTGAAAATTCTTGTTATGTAGTGACTTACGATGAGGTAATGAGGGAAGTACTAGAGAATAGGAAAAAGAAGCAAGATGGAAACGTCAACATGCTAACTCGATCCGGTCGAGTCATAGCAAGCAACCCTTCCAGTTCCGCACCAAACTCCTCTTCTCAAAAGCCGCAAGCTCACAACGCTCCCGAAGATCCTCTACTTGTCCAACTCAAGAAAACTCAAGCCAACATCTCTATTTGGGACCTCATCACATCCTCAAAGAAACACCGAGATCTTGTCATCCGCAATCTCGATGATACATCAGTCTCTCCCGATACTACTCCTGAGGACCTCACGGCAGTGATTGGTCACATTCATTTTAGCAACGTCATCACCTTTGCCGATATGGACCTTCCACCGTTTGGTTCCGACCACAACGAAGCTATTTACCTCAAGGTACGAGCAAGAGGGAGGTCCGTCTCAAGAGTCTTAGTGGACGGTGGTTCCGCACTCAATCTCATGCGTGGTAGAATCATGGGCATACTGGGGCATAAGGATTCTGATTTGAAGCCTTCTACTCAAGTAATCCGAGGTTATGACAGCACCGCCCGTACTGTCATGGGTATGATCGAAATAGACATTGAGTTTGGGAGCATGGTCATGTCCGTTCCATTACAAGTGCTCGATATCCCGGCCTCGTTCAACTTACTGTTGGGTCGACCATGGATTCACAATGCTAATGCCGTACCGTCAACTCTCCACCAATGTGTCAAGATCCGAAATGGTGATGAAATAGTGACCGTAATGGCTGAAAACATCACTATCCACAGAAAAGGTGAGCCCGTCCACCAAGTTCAGCATGGTCTACCAGACTCCACTCTCTCCGGCGCCTCAATCAATGCCATTGACAAAGAAGGGGGAAACGGATCATGGACCCCCAGCAATCACAAAGTCCTCCGCATGATGAGGAATATGGACTACTTCCCTGGTTTAGGCTTAGGGAAATATCAACAAGGAATCCTACATCCCGTGCAAGTCCCATTTGTCAAGAACACCTTCGGTTTGGGGTATGAGCCTTCCAAAGAAGACTTGAAACAAGAGCAAGCGATCAAGAACGAAAAGGCCCGAGCTCGTAAAGAAGGCCGTCGGTATGAAGTCCCTAATCTAAGGCCTTACCGCAAGACGTTGAATGGTTATTTTGTCCGCCAAGGGGAAGACGTTCCATACATGATCTTTCCCGAGCCGTGGGTTAACAATAAAGGTGTCAAAAAGCCCGGCCTCGAAATCTTCTCCGATTGTGAGATCTAGATATCCGAAAGAGAACCAACTCCCATGCCGCCCCGTGAATGGTGGGGGAGGAAGATGACTATAGAGTCCGAGACAGAAATCACCGTGGGGGAAGAACTGACAGATTTAGCCTCCATGTTTGAAGAGCTTGCCATGATGAATGAATGCCAAGTTAACGCCATCCATGACACCGTCATCATGAACGAGACTATCAGTGAGATCCCGCCAAGCTCCGAGCCGATCAACAATTGGTATTCAACAAAAGGGCCCGTGGTATCCGAGGAATTCTTAGTCCAAGAAATGGGTTGCATACCCCGCACAGCAACAAAGGAAGAGCAGCTCACACTTACTTTCGAGTCCGAGAGTGTCTCTAATACCCTCACCCAAGAGGATTTGGAGGCCATAGCCGAGCGTGTGTTTCCTTTCTTCGCTAATGAAAAAATTGATATTTCTTAGTACCCTGAGATTGCAAACATCATAAATGATGAATTAACTAATAATGAACTTAACGAACAAGTTAATATAGATTCAAATTATGATGAAATAGACCACGAAAACACAACATACTTAAATGAACTTGCTCAACAAGTCCGTAGTCGTGGCGAGAATGGTCCAAAGGCTGACGAAGAATTGCATGTTGTTAATCTGGGTACCGAAGAAGAGCCAAAAGAAACCAAGATTGGAAGCTTCTTCAAGGGAGACGACAGAGACAGATTGACTGCATTACTACGGGAGTTCGTGGATGTGTTCGCATGGTCATACAAAGACATGCCGGGTTTAGACAGAGAGGTAGCGGAGCACAGGATTCCGATCAGAGAAGATGCCAGGCCAGTAAAGCAGAAGCTCAGAAAGATCAAGCCAGAGTGGTCTCTGTAGGTCAAAGAAGAGATTGAGAAGCTCCTCAGTGTGGGCTTCATCAAGGTTATCGAGTATCCGATATGGTTAGCCAACATTGTGACAGTCAGGAAGGCGAACGGCAAGGTTCGAGTTTGTGTAGACTTCCGGGATTTAAACAAAGCTTCCCCAAAGGATGATTTTCCACTCCCTAATATCGACATGCTAGTCGACTCCACTGCTGCCTACGAGGTTCGCTCATTTGTGGATGGGTTCGCTGGATACAATCAGATTCTCATGGCCGAGGAAGATCAACATAAGACAGCCTTCACAACACCGTGGGGTACCTTTGCTACACAGTCATGCCATTTGGGTTAAGAAATGCTGGGGCTTCCTACCAAAGAGCCGTGACAGACTTGTTCCACGATATGATTCACAAAGAAATCGAGGTCTATGTGGACGACATGATCATTCACTCCAAAGGAACCGATGGTCAACACCTAATCGATCTCCGCAAGTTCTTCGAAAGGCTTCGTCAACACAAGATGAGGCTCAACCCTGAAAAGTGCACATTCGGGGTTATCCGAGGCAAAGTTCTTGGTTATATGGTCACTGAAAGGGGAATCGAAGTAGACCCCTCCAAAATCAAGGCAATCATTGACATGCCTCCTCCAAAGACGCAGAAAGAGATTAAAGGTTTCATGGGAAGACTACAATACATCAGTCGGTTGTGCACCAACTCACTTCCATGTGCGAGCCAATCTTCAAGCTACTCAAGAAGAATGTGGCTCTAGAATGGACCGACGCGTGCCAAGAAGCCTTCGATCAAGTAAAGCATTACTTGACGTGCCCTCCTGTGCTAGTTCCACCGCACAAGGAGAAACCTCTGTTGCTTTATCTCACTGTCAATGATGAAGCCCTAGGGGCTATGTTAGCACAAGAGCAACGAGAGTCCACAAAGGAGAACGCCATTTACTTTGTCAGTCGCCGATTCCAAGGAGGCGAAAAGAACTACTCTGTCTTAGAGAAGTCATGTCCAGCATTGGTTTGGGTCACTTAAAAGCTCAAACACTATATGGAAGCTTTTCTGATCAAGCTAGTAGCAAATGTCACGACCCCGGACCCCGCGGGCCCGAGACCGCGATCTGGACGTCGACTTAAACAATAAACTCTAAAATAATGGAGATAAAAATTTCCTTGTATACCCAAAGGATGATAACACAAGGGTTGGTAAATCAATTTGAACAACAAAGTAAAACTAGTATAAACTCCATAAGCTTATACACCAAAGTTACAAAATATACAATTCTTAATGACGTCAATAATGGTAAAACTATCCCCAAAAGGTTATACATTTAAATAATGTAAACCGATCCATAACAACCTGCCCCAAAATCTCAATCCTCTCGACGTCCTCCTCGATCCACGAATCCTAATCCTTCTCCTCCTGGGGGGGGGGGTTAAGGAAAAACAAAGATGGAAATAAACGGGGTGAGATAAAATCTCAGTAAGTTACTAATGCAACTACATGACATGCTATAATGCGGTAAGCAATAAACAATGATAAACATCACATAGCATGTAACAATTAGCAGTCAACAGATAGCAGCGGAAAATAAACACATAACAAAGGATATTAGCCAAGGTTTCCCAACTGAAAGAACCAAATAAAGGTCGCTGCGCAGCTTCAATAACCAACCATTCATCATCTTCATAATAGCATGAAAGCTGAAGAGGAATCCCCGGTTAGAAACGACCAATCAACCCATCAATCAAACAATCCATCTTCATAGTAGCATAAAAGCTGAAGAGAAACCCGGTACCGGAACCAATAACAATGTAAAGTGCCACAAGGGGCGGGAGCCATGCCACAAAGTCATGCTCCAAAACGATTAGCTAGAATACCCACAACGGAGCTAGCTCATCCCAACCAAGGCCAATCTGGATGAGGACAGAAGGACCAATGGGCGATGCTATACTGGACTTGGCTCGTGCCATTATAGCATTATCCATTGCCTGACTCGATACACAATTTAACCAGCTGGACTTTCAATCATGCTAAGAAATAAAATACTAGCACGGTAAACAACTAAGGATTCCAAAGTAGGGAAACCATACCAAATAATCACCATAAAGATGCAACGGGTACTCATGAAGAGTTTAACAACAACGATAACAAGAGTTTCTCATGAAGAGCACAACAACGATAAACGGAATTTCTCATAAAGAGCACAACAACATTGATCATTAAAACAAGATGATTCCAAGACAAGGCACGTATCAAATACATCCTAAATATGATACCCACAAGTTAATCATAAAGAGCACAACCCAAACGGTCGCTCACCAATGGCACAATGACTATTACCAAAATGATCATAAACATTTACTCAAAAGATATACTAGGACTATGAACTCAACCGTCTCATCTCACCTGGAATTCCAAATAAGAAATCCGAATGAATACATCTTAAGGTTAATCAAACCGTAGGTACCCAATTGTCAATTCACGCTTTATCTCCGTTCGTAACGAACCCATTCTAAACACCCCAAACGAATCCAAAAGGTTACACTTATTAGAACATGATCACGACTGGACTAAACCCTACACTTTGGTGTTCAGTAACCACCCTCTAGGTACTGTAGGACATCGCCTAAAACCTAGACCAAGACTCACTCGAAAATAAATTCGATTGGAACAATCACGAACACATCATAAGATGCCCAAACATATACCAAATGATCATCACCAAGATAAGTCTAACCAACAATACCTCAATAAGATGTTCCAAATCCCAATTAACACTTAATTAATTTCAAACACAAACTTGATCACAAAGGACTCAATTCTATCACTAGAGTGTACTACAATGTTCACTAAGGTCAACTAGAAGGACACCCAAGACTTAGACCAAAACGCGTTCTTCAATCACATAAACCAACAAAAGGAAAACTTTCAGAGGTTCTGTGCGGCCGCCCAAAAGGGACTGTGCGGTCGCCCAAAATCCTTCTAAACAAGAACAAAAGCTTTCAGATAGATGTGCGGTCGCCCAAACAATTTTGTGCGGCCGCCCAACCTTCTGGTTTGCCGGAAATCGGGAAGGACCAACTGGGTTCTTCCATTTTCAAACCCAAAACACATTCAACCCAAAATCCAACCTTCCAACTCATATACTAATGTACCAAAACAACTTATAAGTCTAAAAAGACTCCTACAACAACATCTAACAACCAAAATCAAGAATCAAACCCAACATTCAAGATTTCACCATTTTTGATCAAAACCCAAAATAAATTCTCAATAAATTCAAAACCCAACCAAACTTCAAATATAACACATCAAACATCATATAAACATGATATGAACATTTTAGAATCAAAATGGGGGAGAAGTAACTTACTTGAAAATAACGAAGGTTGACGGAATTCGATTCTTTTTGGTTCTACGCGATCCTATCGACGATCTAAACACATTTCGAGTTTTAAGAAATGAGAGATTATAATAGGAAGATGAAGAAAATGAAGAGAGAAGGAAGAGAAGAAAAACTCACCTTTTGCTTGGAGAGAGAGAGAAAAGAGCTGGGAATGAATTTTGTGAGGGAAAAGGAGAAGAAGGAAGGAGGTGAAGTAAAATCGAAGTTACACTTAGGCCCCTTCCCCATCTACTAACACAATACTACACTCCCTGCTAACAACTAAGACCCAATATTTCTACACTAGCACATATAACTCAAATAAAATGCTAGGCATAATTATGATGAACATAAAATGCACACATAAATATTTAAATAAGTAATAATTTAGATAAATAAATAAGCAAATAAATAAATAATAAATACTTATTACCAATAAAATAGAGCCTAGTTTTCGGGTCGTGACATTCACTCCCCCTTAAAGAAAATTCGACCCGAATTTTAGCGAGACCTACCCGAATGACCAAACAGGTACGGATACGGTAGTTCCGCCATTTCTCAAATTCCTCAATTGTCCAATCTATCCCACTACAAGGTAACCTTATATAATTCTTACGATAACACTACTTCTCGAACCGAATCATTCCATCATTATCTTCGTTACTAATCAAAACTCGTACTCAAAATCGAAGAATCCAAATTATTTCCACACATAATTCTCGAGATATCTCAAGCTCGCCTTATTCACAGCCTTAACTACACCGCAAAGGTACTTCCATTTGTAAATCGCATACTTAGTATTATTTCCCAGAATTTCAAAACATTACCATCTCGAGCTCAATTAGCTTTTAAAATATGAGAGGCTAAAGAAATTTTCCATCCCCATAATATTCACCAAAGGCGATATCTCTAAGGGTTCCCATTATAGTGCTCTCGTTCTAGGTAGCACCTTAAACTAGAGGTGTAATATAAACCCAAAATTTTAATACAAAATGTTCACTTAAATCTACGCCATAATATCATCGTCATGAAACTCCAATCCTTGAAAGACAAAAATAATTACGAATACGCAACAGTCCGAAAATGATCCAAATCTTATCTTCAAGGGATTTCCTCTAGCTCCCTTTTTTAATTAATAATCTGTGCTCATATACCCAAGGAAATCAACAAATCTCAAATCCTCAATAGCTAACCCAAGTTAGTCTTTCACGCATACATTTATTAACCTAATGATACTTAGGCTCAATAGTACTGCCATTATAATAAACCCATTAGCTAGCAACGTTCCAACTGACCCAATACCAAGTCATGATATTCCTTAATTATGCCCCAGTATTGATACTCCACTTCCTTCACATACCCTTGATCCTCTTCGGGAAACGCTACCAAGAAGGGATTTAGAACCATAGAACCACTACCTAGCCAAAATTTCAAAATGCCCTTAACATAGATTGAGAAATTATTACTCTCCCAAAATGTACTTAGTCCTTTCTAACTTAACACGCTTACCACCATTATCGATTATAAATTCCACCATACACTCATTACCCATAACAATTCACGCATCCCTCCATACTAATCAATCCCGATGTACTCACGGAGATGTACTAAAAGTAAACAAAATCTCTTAACAAGAAATGCTCGGTTGAATCCTCAACTTTTACAACTCAACCGTTACAATATAGACATTGCTCTAATTATCAGTACTACAACCTTGTACCACAACAGTGCAATTTAACCCCAAGCTTCTCCTCAAACACTAGGTACTATTCGGAAGAAAATGAAAATCTTACGAATGATGAATACACCCAACAAATTGACCGAAACTAAATACTCGGATTTCAATTAAGAAAAGATAGGTATAACTCTACCCAAAGGAACGGTCTCAAACAGTTTTAAGAAATTAGGGATGGAGAATATAACAATCCCCCTACAACAATAGACTAAAGCAATAGTAACATCAAAATCTTGTAATAGCAACATGGCTAATCTAGCAGGTGAGACATAACCATACTTAAGCACATCA
This sequence comes from Campanula takesimana, assembly GCA_026119855.1. Taxonomy (NCBI): domain Eukaryota; kingdom Viridiplantae; phylum Streptophyta; class Magnoliopsida; order Asterales; family Campanulaceae; genus Campanula; species Campanula takesimana. The sequence goes on from JAOWBW010001007.1 coordinate 134,338, forward strand.
TAAGCACATAAGACTTCATCAGATACCCTAAACTCCTCCATAGGAGTAGACACCTACTACACACATAAGTCGAAGACTCAGAAGAAATAAATGCAACTAAATGCACAGAACACATAATTGCGATGATCCTAAAATGCACGCGTTCGCTCTCACGACGCAAAATAATACCTCCTGAAATTATCCGTTACCTGGTGAGTGCTGATTGATCGCAATTACTCTACCCTATACCTTAGGGTTCCCCGAAGCATCTCTCTTCTGACCCGGTGAAGTACTGGTTCCTGTTCCTGATGATTAAACCTTAAACCTCGGACAATCTTTTATGAAGTGACCCAGTTGACCACAATTGATACATTTTCCCTGCTTCTTCCAACACTTATCCTCCAAATGGCCTTCCCTCTGACAGTAAGTGCAAAGCCACCTACCTTGTTTCCCTTGTTTCCCGAAGTAGTACCCGGATTCCCTAGCGCGGTTTGTCCCTTAAACTGAGATGGTGCTCCCAAATTACCTCGGTTATCTTAACGGTGATGTGGTTGAGATTTAGCATGGCTTACTTGTTTACCCGCATTTGCAACCTCGGTCTTCCTTTTATGCTCCCCAATATCTTGCTCGATCAAGTATGCCCGGTCTACCGCATCCTGAAATGTCACAATCCTCTGGGCTATAAGCTGAGTACGGATGGATGTCTTCAAACCCCGGATGAATCTCAAAGCCTTCTGTTCTTCGGTCCTCACAAGATAGTCACAATACCGGGCTAATTCTGTGAACTTAGCCGAGTACTGAGCTATAGACAACAAACCTTGCTCCAGGTTGAGCAGCTCGATCTCCTTTCGGTTTTGATCCACTACCGGAATGAAATGCTCCTTGAACTTTCGCACAAATAATTCCCATGCATACACTGTGTGAGTATCATCCCAACCCGCTTTAACACCCTTCCACCAATGCTCGGCGGCACCCACAAGTTTATAAGCCGCAAACCGGACCTTGTCTTCATCGGTGCAACCAAAGACATCATAAATTTTCTCCATCGACTCAATCCATGGCTCGGCCTTCCTTACATCGGGTTCCCCATTGAACTCAACCGGTTTCAATTTCAGAAATTGTTCCAATCCGTAGCGGGGTGGTGGTGCTTGTTCTACCCTCGGACCTTGATCATGTATGGCCTTCATGGCCGCCTCAAACATGCCCTGAAACATTGCACGGGCTTCATCCCTTGTTTCATTCTGATTTGCATTACCGGTATTACTTTCACCACTTCTCCTTCGAGACATTTCAAACAAGTACCTTCATAAAACAACAATTGTTACTCACTCCGAACACACTACCCTCCTAGGTCATACTAGTCCACCTAGACTTATACTTAGAGCCAAACCATGGCTCTGATACCAACTGTCATGACCCCGGACCCCGCGGGCCCGAGACCGCGATCTGGACGTCGACTTAAACAATAAACTCTAAAATAATGGAGATAAAAATTTCCTTTTATACCCAAAGGATGATAACACAAGGGTTTGTAAATCAATTTGAACAACAAAGTAAAACTAGTATAAACTCCATAAGCTTATACACCAAAGTTACAAAATATACAATTCTTAATGACGTCAATAATGGTAAAACTATCCCCAAAAGGTTATACATTTAAATAAAGTAAACCGATCCATAACAACCTGCCCCAAAATCTCAATCCTCTCGACGTCATCCTCGATCCACGAATCCTAATCCTTTTCCTCCTGGGGGGGGGGTTTAAGGAAAAACAAAGATGGAAATAAACGGGGTGAGATAAAATCTCAGTAAGTTACTAATGCAACTACATGACATGCTATAATGCGGTAAGCAATAAACAATGATAAACATCACATAGCATGTAACAATTAGCAGTCAACAGATAGCAGCGGAAAATAAACACATAACAAAGGATATTAGCCAAGGTTTCCCAACTGAAAGAACCAAATAAAGGTCGCTGCGCAGCTTCAATAACCAACCATTCATCATCTTCATAATAGCATGAAAGCTGAAGAGGAATCCCCGGTTAGAAACGACCAATCAACCCATCAATCAAACAATCCATCTTCATAGTAGCATAAAAGCTGAGAGAAACCCGGTACCGGAACCAATAACAATGTAAAGTGCCACAAGGGGCGGGAGCCATGCCACAAAGTCATGCTCCAAAACGATTAGCTAGAATACCCACAACGGAGCTAGCTCATCCCAACCAAGGCCAATCTGGATGAGGACAGAAGGACCAATGGGCGATGCTATACTGGACTTGGCTCGTGCCATTATAGCATTATCCATTGCCTGACTCGATACACAATTTAACCAGCTGGACTTTCAATCATGCTAAGAAATAAAATACTAGCACGGTAAACAACTAAGGATTCCAAAGTAGGGAAACCATACCAAATAATCACCATAAAGATGCAACGGGTACTCATGAAGAGTTTAACAACAACGATAACAAGAGTTTCTCATGAAGAGCACAACAACGATAAACGGAATTTCTCATAAAGAGCACAACAACATTGATCATTAAAACAAGATGATTCCAAGACAAGGCACGTATCAAATACATCCTAAATATGATACCCACAAGTTAATCATAAAGAGCACAACCCAAACGGTCGCTCACCAATGGCACAATGACTATTACCAAAATGATCATAAACATTTACTCAAAAGATATACTAGGACTATGAACTCAACCGTCTCATCTCACCTGGAATTCCAAATAAGAAATCCGAATGAATACATCTTAAGGTTAATCAAACCGTAGGTACCCAATTGTCAATTCACGCTTTATCTCCGTTCGTAACGAACCCATTCTAAACACCCCAAACGAATCCAAAAGGTTACACTTATTAGAACATGATCACGACTGGACTAAACCCTACACTTTGGTGTTCAGTAACCACCCACTAGGTACTGTAGGACATCGCCTAAAACCTAGACCAAGACTCACTCGAAAATCAATTCGATTGGAACAATCACGAACACATCATAAGATGCCCAAACATATACCAAATGATCATCACCAAGATAAGTCTAACCAACAATACCTCAATAAGATGTTCCAAATCCCAATTAACACTTAATTAATTTCAAACACAAACTTGATCACAAAGGACTCAATTCTATCACTAGAGTGTACTACAATGTTCACTAAGGTCAACTAGAAGGACACCCAAGACTTAGACCAAAACGCGTTCTTCAATCACATAAACCAACAAAAGGAAAACTTTCAGAGGTTCTGTGCGGCCGCCCAAAAGGGACTGTGCGGTCGCCCAAAATCCTTCTAAACAAGAACAAAAGCTTTCAGATAGATGTGCGGTCGCCCAAACAATTTTGTGCGGCCGCCCAACCTTCTGGTTTGCCGGAAATCGGGAAGGACCAACTGGGTTCTTCCATTTTCAAACCCAAAACACATTCAACCCAAAATCCAACCTTCCAACTCATATACTAATGTACCAAAACAACTTATAAGTCTAAAAAGACTCCTACAACAACATCTAACAACCAAAATCAAGAATCAAACCCAACATTCAAGATTTCACCATTTTTGATCAAAACCCAAAATAAATTCTCAATAAATTCAAAACCCAACCAAACTTCAAATATAACACATCAAACATCATATAAACATGATATGAACATTTTAGCATCAAAATGGGGGAAAAGTAACTTACTTGAAAATAACGAAGGTTGACGGAATTCGATTCTTTTTGGTTCTACGCGATCCTATCGACGATCTAAACACATTTCGAGTTTTAAGAAATGAGAGATTATAATAGGAAGATGAAGAAAATGAAGAGAGAAGGAAGAGAAGAAAAACTCACCTTTTGCTTGGAGAGAGAGAGAAAAGAGCTGGGAATGAATTTTGTGAGGGAAAAGGAGAAGAAGGAAGGAGGTGAAGTAAAATCGAAGTTACACTTAGGCCCCTTCCCCATCTACTAACACAATACTACACTCCCTGCTAACAACTAAGACCCATATTTCTACACTAGCACAAATAACTCAAATAAAATGCTAGGCATAATTATGATGAACATAAAATGCACACATAAATATTTAAATAAGTAATAATTTAGATAAATAAATAAGCAAATAAATAAATAATAAATACTTATTACCAATAAAATAGAGCCTAATTTTCGGGTCGTGACAGCAAAGGTGGACCCGCTCCGCTACATCTTCGAGAAGCCTTTCATGTCAACAAGAATAGCCAAATGGTACTTCATGCTCGCCGGCTATGATATCACTTACGTCACACTAAAATCCGTCAGGGGGAAAGTGTTCAGTGACCAGCTTGCCGAATTCCCGTGTGACGAAGTGAAGGGGGAAGATGTACAGTTCCCCGACGAGCATTTAATTTGTACTGTAACCGAGGAAGACAAGTGGCAACTTTTTTTCGATGGCGCCGCCAATAAACACGGTTTTGGTATAGGGGTATTGCTTGTCGATCCAAAAGACATCTACACTCCCATTGCCATACGCCTGGAATTCAAAGCTACCAACAACATCGCCGAGTACGAAGCATGCATAGCAGGGCTCGAAGCAGCTCTCAAAAGAAACGTCACGGAACTAGAAGTGTTCGGCGACTCTTTGCTCCTTATCAATCAGCAATCGGGTAAATGGCAAACCCAAGACCCGACTCTCCAACAATATGGTCAGCACCTTGAAGAACTGGTTGAACAATTCCAAGAGATCACTTCAACTACCTGCCAAGGGATAAGAATCGCTTCGCCGATGCACTGGCCACTATAGCTTCATTAGTTGAAATGCCCAAAGGGAAAATGGTGAAGCCTTTCAAAATTGCTCGAAGGAACAGTCCGGCATATTGCATGAGTATCGAGATCAACGAGGTTCAAACAAACTCTCCGTGGTATTCGGATATCATGAACTTCCTCAAAGACGGCACTTATCCCGAGAACATCAATAAGAAGTCTCAAGCAGCTCTGCAAAGGTTAGCCTCTCGGTACGTACTGATTGGGGACCGAGTCTATAAAAGGCACCACGACGGGATCAATCTCTTATGCGCCAATGAGACCGAAGCTCAAGAGATAATGTGTGAAGTGCACGAAGGAGAATGTGGACCCCACATGAATGGGTTTATGCTAGTCAAGAAGATACTTCGCATTGGTTACTATTAGAGCACTATGGAACGAGACTGTATCGAGAAAGTCAAAAGGTGTGCCAAGTGCCAATTCCATGCTAATCTGCAACATGGTCCACCCTCACAACTTTACAACATGGTCACACCTTGGCCTTTTTCTTGTTGGGGGATAGACATCATCGGTAAAGTTCATCCTGCCGGGAGCAATGGGCAGTCATTCGTCCTAGTGGCAGTCGACTACTTCACAAAGTGGGTCGAAGCACAAGCCTATCGAACCCTCAACGCCAAAAAAGTGGCCGAATTTGTAAAGATTAATATCATGTGCCGATACGGCGTGCCTCATGAAATCATTTCTGACAACGGCTCTCACTTCGAGAAGGAAATGGATGCACTTTTGGTAGAATACAAGATCACCAAGCACAAGTCATCCCCTTACCGGCCCAAGCAAATGGTGCAGTCGAAGCAGCAAATAAGACCATCGAGACCATCGTCAAGAAAATGGCCTCAACAGGAAGGGATTGGCCCGAGAAGCTACCATTAGCATTGTGGGGCTACCGCACATCAATACGATCCGCAACAGGAGAAACTCCTTATGCATTGGTCTATGGTTCTGAAGCCGTACTCCCTATCGAACTTGAAGTCCCATCTCTACGGGTCCTCCTCGAGAATCAAGTCAACGAGGTCAACTGGATGCAAAGTCGATACGAACAGGTAGCCTTACTCGACGAGAAAAGGTTAAGAGCACTCGAACGCACGAGGGCATATCAGCAAAGGATGGCAAGAGCTTTCAACAAAAAAGTGAAACCTCGAAACATCAATGTGGGAGATTTGGTCTTAAGACAACATCCTCCTAATGCCATGAATCCCCTAGGGAAATGGGGACCCCGATGGATCGGTCCGTACGTGGTCGAAAAGATACTAAGCGGTGGTGCAGTCCGGCTCGTGGATTTAGATGGTGACCAGCTGCCAAAGGAGGTCAACCTCGACAAGCTCAAGAGGTTCTACGCTTAATAAACAAAGACCATTAAAAAAAAAAAAAAAAAAAAAAAAAAAAAAAAAAAAAATCGCTCGCTAGGTTGAAAACCCGCAAGGGCGGCCTAGGCAAAAATTAGAGCACGTGCAAAAAAGAAGCCCGCTAGATTGAAAACCCGCAAGGGCGGTCTAGGCAAAAAACAGGGTGCACAACAAAAAAAAAATAAAAATGGTCTTTGTTTATTTGAACTACGAAGACCTGAGCCTCCCAACTGGAGGAACGTAGGCAACCTTCGGGTGCGGTCTAAAACATATCAAAAATACCCAATTCACCTCAAATAACAAAATGCAATTTCTATTCATTCAATGAATTATTCAAACCATTACAACGGATTTATTGAGCAACAAAAGACATCAAAATATTAAATCCTAAAACAAAGTGGTCTAATTGCAATCTCTTGGGGTATAAAGAAAAATCTAATCTTTCTTAGGTTTGGGAACCCATTGCTTCTTGTTATGTCCTTTAGTCTTCTTGGACGGGACGGAACATTCTTGGGACCACCAAGACGGGAGAAAACGCTAGGACGGGACGGAGCTTCATCAACGGCTTTCCCGTTACCCTTATCAAGCGGAGCCTTAGCAGGGACAACCATGGGACGCTTCCACACATAGGAGGAATTTCCTTTACCCTTCTTCTTCTTGGGAAAATGACGGGGTCTATAGTCCCGCACATGAACCACCAGTCTCACGGGGTCAACAATATCGTCATTGGGCCTTCCTAAACGATCAAAAATCCTCGGACGCCTCTCCCCCATCGAGACGGACCCCACAGCTGGAACGGCGTTCACCATTGGAACGGACTTCTCACCCTCGGGGACGGAAACCTTAACTTCAAAGGAGAAAGTCATTGGAGCCATTATGACAAGAATTTTGTGGAGAAAGTGTTTGCAAAAGAATGCTGTGTGGCCATTCTGGTCGAAAAATGGTTCAAATTTATAGCTGTTGGAACATTCTGATTAGAAAAGAAAGGGGCTGTAATTCAGCAGTCCAGAAGCGCGCGCCTCCGACCAGGGCTGCACAACGCGCGCGCCTCCCACAAACAAGGACCGACGCGCGCGCCTTTGACAGCAGTTCAGACAGAAACAGCCCTTGTCAGTTCAGAACAGAACCCAAGCACTTCAACATATCCAGCCTGCAGCAAAATCAAATCCCAGCAACAAAAAGGAGTTCAAGCATCGACAACAGGCATCCTTTGGGCACACATTTGTTTGTAAAGAGTCGACATCTAAGATCGAGTCGCTAATAGAACATAAAATGAGTAGTAAGATAACTAGGAGTGTAAATACATGTTAAATGTTATTACAGGCAAAAGTAAAAATGTTTCAATCCCTCATCCCTCATCGACAACAGTGCTGAACTGATCTCCACGGATACAAAGAAAAGGCAACAGACTCAGGCCTCAGGGTATCCAAGTGCCGTCGGGCCGAAGTAAGACTAATGGGATTCGTGCCAGTCTTCACATTCCTCTCCTTATACGCCCACCGTGCGCAGTCCGGATACTGGGGCTGGCCTTCCTTGGCAATCTTGAAATCCCTCAGATTCAGGATAGCAAAAGCCCAAAGCTGTAGACAAGAGGCAGAAACAAAGTTAATGACAGTCAACGAAAAAGGCAGTTATAACTAAGGCAAGGAGAATATAAAAGGGACAGTAAGTGGTATACCTCCCACAGCAAGCTGAAGCCCGTAACAGAGCTGGTAGTCGAGCGGCTGGTCAAATCCATGCCGTGGTAACAAGCAGCCAAGCCCGCTGCGCCCCAGTTATACTGGCCGATCTGGTCCAAGTCCACTAACAAGTCAAGCAGAGCCAAAGAGGCCGAAGATCCCCCGTTGGCAAACAGAGTGTGGGATAATAAGTACCAAATGAAGCAACGGGCCACAGCGTCAACCCGATCAGCAGTAACACCTCGAGCCTCAGCCATCAAGATGCTGAAATAAGCCCGGATTCTCCCCCATGTCACTCGATAATTCTTAACCTCGAACCGGCAGTCAACCAAGGCCAGTAACTCATCCGGAGTCCGAACAGCCCCTCTCAAACCAAAAGGGACAGGCACCCCCATGAACGGCAAGCCCGTCAAAGCTGTGAAATCAGTAGGCGTCATAGTCACCTCGCCCATGGGTAACTGGAAGGTATGGGTGGTATCCCACCGTCTCTCCCTCAATGCCTGAACCACATCAGGGTCATTCTTCAAAGCTGGGAGGCTAGTGACAAAAAGACCAAAATGAGTCCCTGTGACTTGGGCCCGAACATTCTTGGGCAACCTCTTCCATATAGAGATGGGCCCATGAGCCCCACCGCGAATCTCTGTCAAACGGGTCCACTCCTGAAAGGAAAAAAAAAAAAAGGAACATCAAAAATTTCATCAGCATGACTGCTAGAAAACGGATGAACTCAACACAGAGATTTCAACGGCAGAACAACGTACAAGTAAGTGTGTGAACGTGAAAATGGACATCCCAACATGTTTCTTACAACAAATCAGCAACAACAAACAACATGCAAAGAATGATCAATAGAGCTGCTGCAGTAATATTTCGGGTAAAGAAAACAGAACTTCATGAAACCCGAAATCAACAAGAAAGGTGAGGCATTCTTACCAAACCCGAAGTCATGAAGTGAGAAATATGAGTATGAGGCCGGAAAGTAAGCAAGCTCGGGTCCATAGCTTCAACCCCAATTTCGGGCTCCTCGCCCTGTGGCATCTCAAACGGAGGTGATTGCTGACGATCCGACATCGTTTCTTTGACGGAATTGATCCTAGAGCAGCAAGAAAGTGTTTTGGGGTGATTTCTCTACGAAAAATTGGGCTTGGAATTTGGAGGGTTCTTCAAATTTTTGAAAAATGGCCGAAAACAGCGAACAGCCTGTTTAAATATGCTGAACTTATGCGCCAGGCGCGCGCCTCCTGACATACTCATATGAGGCGCGCGCATCCCATAACAAGGCCCGGACCGCGCTCTTCCCATCATCAGGCAGGTTCAGAAGCAGTCTCCCATGCAAAAAAAAAAAATCCATGCATCGTATCAAGGTTCCCCACGGATTCCGAACTCCCTAAGTTCTGTCACGGGTGCCACACCCCCCTCAAGAGTCAATCTCAACATTTCATCCCCAGCAGGAATATTTCTCTGGTCCGCGGTCAACTGTGCCCGTACCCCACAATTCAAAAAGTCAAGCGTTACTTCAAATGGCACGAGACTTCAAAGCAGTATTTCATCAAACGGATTCACTAACGGATTCGTCAACAAGGGTTCACCAACGGACTCATCCTAGGGATTCACTAACGGATTCATCAAACGGATTCACCAACGGATTCGTCAACAAGGGTTCACCAACGGACTCATCCAAGGGATTCACTAACGGATTCATCAAACGGATTCACCAACGGATTCGTCAACAAGGGTTCACCAACGGACTCATCCAAGGGATTCACTAACGGATTCATCGAACGGATTCACCAACGGATTCGTAAACAAGGGTTCACCAACGGACTCATCCAAGGGATTCACTAACGGATTCATCAAACGGATTCACCAACGGATTCGTCAACAAGGGTTCACCAACGGACTCATCCAAGGGATTCACTAACGGATTCATCAAACGGATTCACCAACGGATTCGTCAATAAGGGTTCACCAAAGGACTCATCCAAGGGATTCACTAACGGATTCGTCAATAAGGGTTCACCAACGGACTCATCCAAGGGATTCACTAACGGATTCATCAAACGGATTCACTAACGGATTCATCAACAAGGGTTCACCAACGGACTCATCCAAGGGATTCACTAACGGATTCATCAAACGGATTCACTAACAGATTAGTCAACAAGGGTTCACCAACGGACTAATCCAAGGGATTCACTAACGGATCATCAAACGGATTCACTAACGGATTCGTCAACAAGGGTTCACCAACGGACTCATCCAAGGGATTGACTAACGGATTCATCAAGCGGACTCACTAATGGATTCGTCACAAGAGTTCACTAACGGACTCATTCAAGGGATTCATTAACGGATTCATCAAAAGGTTCACTAACGGCCTCATTCAAAACATTCAGCTGGCAGGTTCGCCTAACGGATCATGCCACCCCCTCTATCAACAAAACCTGCTCACACAGGGAGCGCACCACTATCTCTCGCAATTTCAAATTCCTGCTTTCATCGAGTCTTGCTTTTTTCTTGGTGATGTCCTCGGCGGGTGTTTTTAACTTTCGCCGACGCGTTTTGCTTTGCAATCCACGTCGCCGAGGGGCTCTGTAGACACCCCGCCTTGGACCGCTCACCCGATTGCACATTTGATCTTGTGTTTCTCCCATTTTTAAGTGTTTCTCGTTAGCTTCTGTCACTTCCGTTAAGTTCCTGACTGACTTCGTTAAGTCCAGGGACTAAACTGAATGACAGGGCTGACTTTCTAGTCCATTATGTCAAAATTGCCTTCTCTGAGTCGCGCGCCTCCTACAGGAGGAGCCAGACGCGCGCGCCTCCCGCCCCCAAAGTAGGAAGCGCGCGCCTCTGGGCGTCAGTTACAGATTTTTGGCCAGGATTCCCTCCCTTGCTCAATTTACAAGATTTTGCCGGGAAGGATTTCTTGGTGACTGAGTTTTGGCACCAAAAACACCCATCTTTCACCTATAAAAACCTCTCTTTACCTCCATTTTCAAGGATCGAAAACTTAGACCGAAGATTGAACTTACAAAAACTATACCAAAATCACTTTCTAAAGGTTCTCCAAGGATCTCTTCAAGCAATATTTGAAGTTCTTCAAATTGTAGGTAAAAGTCCATCTTTTCCTTTCTTTTCTACTTCATCTCCTCTCTCTCTTTTACTTTAATCAAATGTGCAATCACCCAAATCATTTTGGGACATGACTCTAATGATCACCTCATCTCATTGAGGTTGATTAAGGAGTTATCTCCTACATTCCAAATCTATTTAAATCCCCCCTTTTCATGACTTAAAGAAGAAGAAGAAGAACATTTTCATTCATGTAGATTTTGATCAAGCAAGACCAACGTAAGTTGGGCGAGATGGGTGTTTCGGTACTCCCATCTCGTAATCTAACCTCCGAACCTCAAAACAAAGAATCTCTGTTTTCGTAATCAAATTTAGGCTACAATCAATAGGTTTTTCTTATGTTCCTCAAAACATAGGTGGCGACTCTAAAAACAAGTTAGACTTCCTAGGATAATTCACCGCTCTAGCCAAGCCGTGGTTCCCCGGGGTATCTACAGTTATGCATGATCTTTTGTCAATAAAATGGTTTCCAAAACCTCGCCGTGCATAATCCCTTTTGTAAGGGTTTTCTTGAGTCTTCTCGTTATGCACAAATTGCTTTGTACAAAAGGGTTTCAATGTAAAATTTTCTTTTGCAAAAGTTTGATTCAAAATTCTTTGTTGTGCACAACTTCTTTGTTGTGCACAACTTGGTACATGTACTATCAAAAAACAAATTGAAATCTCTCTTTTTACTCAAGAAAGGAGCATAGAATGACTTCACACCACGTGCACTTGACCAGGCACGTTCCAAATACCCTTTAAACCCGGGGTGGATGCCACGATGCAGCTCGTTGGGCGCTCTTGTTCCCTTCTATGCGCGCACGGGTCCATCCCACCTTCCCTTCCGAACCGAGTCAACTACACTTGTCCGTGACACACAAATACCGTGACTATGGTTGGTTTTTGGTCTAGTTCACATTACCACATCCCTTATACGAGCTCAAAGCTAATTGTGGCCAAATTAATGCCCGAGTTGTGACTCCTTGATGAAATGCAAGCGTGGCCTAACCAGCCTCCAACTCGTGTGTTAGTGACGACCGCAATTAGCAAGGGCCATGTACTAAGGATAGGGTGACACCGTGTCGTCGAGTCCTAATGAACGAGTTATTTTAATCATGTTGGTAGTGGTGCCCTAGGCACGTTTAATAAACGTTGTAATTGTTATCATTTATTTCATATCAATAAAGAGATGTTTTGATTATTATTGTTGTTCATGTTTACTTATAATAATCCCCGTCACTAGTACTTTTTAAGCACTAGTATAAAGGCTAAATGATCTGGGATGATCATGTTAGATTTATGGGTACTTGTTGTGGAACAAGGGGTACTTGTTTGGAACAAGGTCTGGACATGACCGCGTGTATGAGATTTATGTCATGGTCTATGTCGTACATAATCCATATTAGTTATGTCATTTGAATCCTTAGACATGAAGTTATTATAGTCTTCCACTTGATGAACGTTGTGTTTGACATATTCAAATGCTACCTTAACACGGTGTTATAAAGGGTATGATTGGCATAATCGGATTCCCATGGGGAAGAATAATAAGCTAAATGGATTTGTCCCTCCACGCATAATCGGATTCCCATTGGGAAGAATAATAAGCTAAATGGATTTGTCCCTCCACGGAGAGATGTAAGCTTGGGCCCCTCGAAGGAATGATGTTGATGAAATGTTCGGCCGGACTCAAATGGATTGATTGGATCAATAGCATTTGAATTATCAACATATTCGGAATCGAGAAAGTATTGAACAAGACAAGTTGACTCTTTGACCATGACTTGTGTTCAATGACATCGTGGACAAAAGGATTGTGACATATTCTAAAGGAATGCGAACTTGTATCTAGTTATACTATTTGGGTAGGTATGACGGTTTGCTAGAACCTAATCATATCTATGGGATCATGTTTGAGCCCATTGCCAACTTAGTATAATCCTAGAGGGTCACACACA